>CM077253.1:11502568-11807568 GCA_039654775.1 Spinibarbus caldwelli | reverse complement strand
CAACAACAACAACAACAACAACAACAATAATAATAATAATAATAATAATAATAATAATATTCTTATTATTCTTATTATTATATTAGTAATGTCCAGAATACTGCCTGATGTTCAAAATTTTGGGCTCTGTTTTTTCAATTTTCATACATTTTCAACTCAATGCATACATTGCTGGCTATTATTATTATATATTTTTCATTGCTAGGCAAATATTTTCTACTCATAGTAAAAGAAGGCCATGATATTTTGTGGATGTATGGTTTAGAGACAATCTGACAACCCAGTCAAACTGTTGCAATTAAGCCAGTCTATTACAGACAGAAAGGACAGGCAAAATACAGTCTTATATCTCATATTATAACTTCATATTAATATCATAACTATAGAAGTAAAGTTTGGTGTAGGCAATCTCCCTCTCTCTCGCTATGTGTCTCCTTTTCTCATTTTCCTTTAGCACTGCGTCTCTGCGGCAGCCAGCAGGTTCTTTGTCACCTCACCTGTCGATACTCAGGAGGGATGGTGTGTCAAGCTGGGAAGGGTCCCAATATTAATACACACTGGAGGTTACCCAGCACCTCCCCCGGGGCCTTGTGTGCCGGGGCCCCCTGTGACCACCGGCTGACAGAGTGCTCTTTAATACCCAATCGACAGTATTGACGTCTCCCCCCAACACAAGGCCCACAGAGCTTGCGGAACCACCCCCTGTGTATGATTTTATTGATCCAGAGCCCTGGGACCCAGGCCCTGTTGACATGCACAGTTTCACTGCTCCATAATGGACAGATTAAGAAGGGGATTACAACACAGGGGGCAGATAGTGGGCCCAGCAGGGCAACACACTACCTCATCTGATGAGCAGATGAACATGTGATATTGTGATCCTCTTGCAAGCATGACTTCCTGTTCGATTAGAACTCTTCTTTTCAGTGTTATTTTTGAGGTTTTGATTTATTGATCAGATATAGTCGAGGGAAAATGAGGCGTAATGGAACAAGTGACAACCAGGCTCAAACTTGTATCATCCATGTGAGCACTATGGCTCAACATCACCAAAATGTCATAGTCTTAATAATTAGAGAGCTTTTTTTGTAGATTATATTGTTTATCTAAAACAACAAATAAAGAATATTTTAATAGTTCACCCAAAAATGAAGATTTGCCGAAAGCTTTCCAGACATCCAAGATGTAAATGAGTTTGTTTGCTCATCAGAACAGATTTTAACAGTTAACATCAATTAATATTTTGTGTCCATAATCAATAATAATGCTTCCTCTGGTGAAAAGGTTGTCTCTGTTGTCTTCTCTACGGTGGCCCAGTAGTGCACAACACAATGAAATCTCCACAACACAACGAGATCGCCATAACACAACGCATAGGACTAATTTCGCTGTGTTGCGGCTTGTTTCTGTTGTGTTATGCTAAATTCCTTTTGTTGCGGCTTGTTTCCTTTGTGTTGAGATTTGTTTCCATTGTGTTGTGCTAATTTCTCTGTGTTGCAGCTTGTTTCCATTGTGTTAATTTTGTTGTGTTACAACTTGTTTCAATTGTGTCGTGGCTTGTTTCCGTTGTGTTGTGCTAATTTCATTGTGTTGCAGCTTGTTTGCGTTGTGTTACAGCTTGTTTCCGTTGTGTTAATTTCGTTGTGTTGCGACTTGTTTCCATTGTGTTGTGGCTTGTTTCCTTTGTGCTGTGCTAATTTTGATGTGTCTCGTTTCCGCTGTGTTGCGACTTGTTTCCATTGTGTTGCGACTTGTTTCCATTGTGTTGCGGCTTGTTTCCATTGTGTTGCGGCTTGTTTCCATTGTGTTGTGCTAATTTCGTTGGGTTGTGGCTTGTTCCCGTTGTGTTGTGACTTGTTTCTGTTGTGTTGTGACTTGTTTCCATTGTGTTGCGACTTGTTTCCGCTATGTTGCGGCTTGTTTCCATTGTGTTGTGCTAATTTCGTTGGGTTGTGGCTTGTTCCCGTTGTGTTGTGGCTTGTTTCCATTGTGTTGCAGCTTGTTTCCGCTGTGTTATGGCTTGTTTCCTTTCTGTTGTGCTAACTTCGTTGTGTTGCGATTTTTTTCTGTTGTGTTGCAGCTTGTTTGTGTTGTGGTAATTTTGTTGTGTTGCGGTTTGTTTCCGTTGTGATGTGGAGATTTCGTTGTGTTGTGCACTACTGGGCCACCGTACTTCTCATATTAAATCCACCAACATATTTGTTTAGAACTGTTTTAGACTGTTTTCTTTGTAAACTGTGCTTGTTCTGTGCATAGTTCTTTCCTGATTCAGACGAGACAAACTTTTCACTGAAGAAACAATATTATATGTAGAGGTCTTGTATTTTAACTTGAAGCAATGTTTTGAAGTTAAAAAGTTAATGAGTTTGTTTATTGTTTATAGTTGTGTGGATTATTGTGATATTTTTATCAGCTGTTTAGACGCTTATTCTGACGGCACCCATTCACTGCAGAGGATCCATTGGTGAGCAAGTGATGCAATGCTAAATTTCTCCAAATGTGTTCCGATTAAGAAATAAACTCATCTACATCTTGGATGGCCTGAGGATGAATAATTTTTGAAACTATTCCTTTAAATCTACTCTTTTATGAATACTGCTTATTCAGACATACTACTCAATTTTTGAACTGCTATTTACAAAAGTTGGGATATTCAGACAGGCTTGTAAGTCTGTCTCCAGAGGTCTGACTCTATACCACATACTATTTGTTCAATTTCAAGCACCAGCACACCTGGTTGCTCTCAGCAACTGATGACGTGAGATCTCTAATTACCTGATGTAGGTCTATAGTATGTAGAACGTTGATGTGAGCTCCCTAAGGTTTGGGTTAGGTTTGCTGATCCAAAATAGCTTGCTGAGTTAACACTGACAAGAGGGAGGCACAGCTTTAAACTTGACACTTGCCTTGATTCTAAGCTACAACAGTGTTTTCATGCCACTTTGTAATAAGACATCACAAAAATGAGAATAAAGTCATAATGTTTTCAGAATAATCTCATAGGCCTTTAGTCATTGTTTTAGTATATTAATCCACATCAAACATTTTTAGCATTAAATGTTTTACAAAATGTTCCCTTTACTGTTACTTTCCTTACAACTTCTCATAATTTTGATTTTATTATCAAAATATTTCTACTTTACTCTCATAATTTTGCCTATTTATACAAATATTAAAAACATGACTAAATAATCATGTAATTCTACAACTAAACTTGTAATGTTATTCTCGTTTCATTTCGTTTAAACTCTGAAACTTTTTAATTTATTTTTTTTCTTGAGTTATTTATTTTTATTTTATTGTGGTGCTAATCTGCCGTCTTTTAAAGCTGCTGTCTCTGAAACTGTTTCGAAGCTGTGCTGAAGCTGTTGTCCTTATCTTATAAATGCATTGGTTTGGATTGGCATGGCATCAGCTCTCATGCTCTCAGGGCATGAGTTGAGCTGGAAAGTTTGGACTTAACTCTAGATGTGATTGATTGGCTGTGCTGATGGTGTGTGGCTCCCCACCGCTGCAGGCATATGGAGGCTGCATGTCCGAGCAGCTGTGCTCTCAGGCCGGCACTGAGAGGGCGCAGGGGCACTAACACCACCATCACACACCACCACCCCAATGTCCCCACCGGATAGCGTCACCCTTCCGCTTTAAAGCCTGTGTGGCGTCTCTGCTTCTTACAACTTCCATCAATAATCTCAGTGCTACCAAGAAAGAATAAATAACTGTATAGTTCATCCAAAAATGAAGTATCTGTCTTCATTTTCTTACCTTCACTTCGTTCCATATATGTATGAAATTTTTTATTTATTTATTTTCTGTGGAACACAAAAGAAGATATTTGGAAGAGTTTGGAAGAGTGTCTTGGAGTTTTTTGGGTTTGTTTTTATCCGTACAGTGAAAGTCAGTAGGGTTCAATGCTGTTTAGGATCCCATTAACGTTCATTCTATGGCCAAAACATTTTTCAAACTGACATGAGGGTTAATTTTTTTTTTTCTTTTGAAATATTGTTTTAATCGCATATTGCTACAAATTCTCATGTTATTTCCAGAATATCACTATATTAATATCTTAATAGTACAAATTCAATTTAGTAATGTTACTTTATTCTCCGAATTTTTATTTATTTAATGTCATAATCCTGCAACTTTTATCATTTTTACTTTATCAAAATATTTCTCCTTATATCCCATAATGCTACAAATTTATTGTCATGATTTAGATTTTATTCTCAAAATATTACTAAATATCCTAACGCTATTTGGTAACACTTCAGTATAGGGACCAATTCTCACTACTAACTAGTTACTTATTAGCATGCCTATTATGTTTATTAGCACTTATAAAGCATTTATTCTACATGATCATATTCTACATCCCTAATCCTACCCAATACCTAAACTTAAGAACTACCTTACTAACTATTAATACATAAAATTAGGAGTTTATTGAGGCAAAAGTTATAGTTAGTGGTTTGTTAATAGCAAGAATCGGACTTTAAAATAAAGTGTGACCCTTTATTCTCATAATTTGGATTTTATTCTCAAAATATTACTACTTTATTCTTGTAATGTTACAACTTTATTCTCAGTTTTTTTGTTTTTGATTTTTATTTTGATGTGGCGCTAATCTGCCATCATTTAAAAAAGTTGTCTTTGCAGTGTCGTTTTCCTTATCTTATAAAGGCATTGGCTTGGATTGACATGGCATCAACAGTCATACAGTTTTAGAATGACATGAGGGTGATTCAATGATGACAGAATTTCTTGGACTAGTATAAGTGGTGAACTGTCCCTTTAAATGATCTCTTAAGGTTTTATTAGACAGCCCAAGTCCAAATCACGTTGTGCAAATGCATGTACCCTTGCCAATCACTCGTGCCAAAGACCCTAATAAGTGTCTGCTGGAATTTGTGCCTACTAAGGTACCTTACAACATACAGCGGGTGCTGGCAAAGCGCCCTGGTCATGATGCTGTCCCGCAGCTCAACCGGCCCCACTGCCCATTCATCACTCTCCATTCAGGGCCTTGCGCCCTTCTGGCCCTTGCATTTTTACCATGCCATTAAAATGCTTGTCAGCTCATTCAAGGATAGAAAATTGTTGCAAACAAAAGGATCCAGAATTTGGCTTACACAGGGAGAAAAAGTGCAGCTTCAGACCGACTCACTTCTGGGATCTGTGAGCATTCCAGCCACTAAATGCATGAATCTAAAGCTCTTAGGGATGCAGCGTAGATCCAAGGACACGGGCGCAGGAGAATTCGAACAATACAACACGTCTATCTGAATGACCTTCAGTAATGGTCAGTCCTCTCAGCATGCCTTCATATTGTTTTATGATGAGGGAAAAAAAATCAGCCGTGGTCAAGGATTTCAGACTCACGTGCACATTCTTTCACAATGGCCCTCGTACACTCACAATCATGATGTATGTGCTCTTCGCAGGCCACGTTTAACACCTAAAATCCTCAGCTCAAATTAGTTTTCTGTGTTTTCAAGGATATAGCCCCTCTTTTTTTTAAATCATCATTTTTATTATTTCTACTCAATTTTAGCCATCATCCATATCGCCTATCAGACAAATGCTGCAGCAGCATCTTCCTAAATGGAGTGACTTCATATTTTAATTTAGTGTTTGCTGTTAAAAGTGGGTGCGAGGGAGAGAATAAGAAGAAGGGGGGAAAAGTAAAAAGGTGATGATTTGTGGCGATAAGTTCAAGCGCAGATCCGTGAGGTTAAAAGTTAAAGTAATTCATTACGGCAGATAGTGGTGTGATATTCTTCATTCTGACGCCTGGCACGAGCCGCCCAATCACGGCCATCGGCCTGGAATCCGGATGCAGAGATAATGGCAGAATTGATGGTCATATTTTACAGTGGGTCATGGCAGAGCAGAGTGTTGAACATTGTAATTACAAGTTTGGTGGAGGGAAGAGATGTGGAGAGAGGTGTGGGGGGAATGAGAGGTCTTTGTCTGGCCTTAGACAAGCAGGCAGCTTAATTGAATGGTAACCTCTGGAAGTGTTGTGCTAACGCAGCCGTGAGAGAAAGAGCGAGAGAGAGAGATGGGAAGTGCTGAGCGTGGCTTTTGAGGTGCTCGCTTGTCTGTTCGCTTGTCTTGTGCTGCCCATGTGTCTGATAAAGCACTGGCCTACTCTGCACATCAGCACTGCATGCACATGTCTCAATCTTGGTTGTTCATGCATTACATACATATTCATTGGACAAACAATGGTTGATGTGTTTGGAGATTTTGTAGTTTATATCAAAATATCAAAACAAATTACGTATATTATCATATATACACTATATATTACGTATCATATTACGTATATTATCATATATATACTACATTACTTACTATCAATAAGCAATAGTTAAGAGTTTATTGAGGGAAAACTCTTACTTAGTGAATATGTGTTCCCTATTCTAATCTATCTGTTACAGTGTTACTGGTTTTTGTCGGTTCTTTAAATGAATTAAAAAAAAAAATACTGAATCAACACTTACTGAATTGCAAATGATTACTTTCAATAGTGTGCATCTTGAAATTAAGTGTGTGATTACATACTGTACTTAGATCAGTATAGTTACTACCTCAGTTAGGAGTACATCACATAAGAAAGATTGGTGGGATACCTAACATGTAGAACTTTACTGCATTATCAACACAAGGAAGACACAAGTGTAATAAAATAAATTTTATTAACAAAAGATAGACAAGAGTAATCAACAACTACTAAATGAATACCATGAATGAAAAAGGAATAAAGTGCATAAGATGCATAAAATGCAAGTGATTATGTTGGATGTTGCTATGTCAGAGCTACGTTATCTGGAAAGATAAACTGTCACTACTCTGAAACAAGTAAGGTGAAGAACCTTATTATGCATCAAACAAATACCTGAAAGATTATTTGTTATCAACTGCAATCAGCTATATAACATCTAATGTCAATTAGAAAAATCATATACTGATAATACACAACAATGCCAAGGTCTCTGGAAGAGGTTTGGATAGGTGAT
Source organism: Spinibarbus caldwelli (assembly GCA_039654775.1). NCBI lineage: Eukaryota > Metazoa > Chordata > Actinopteri > Cypriniformes > Cyprinidae > Spinibarbus > Spinibarbus caldwelli. The sequence continues at coordinate 11,800,546 of CM077253.1, read as the reverse complement.
AGTTACGTTCTCTGTGGTTGAGTGAGCAGTCCGGTGGCAGTGACTTCATCCACTGGTTGTGCTGGTAACAATGCAGTGGGGAAAGGAGCAGGAATCCGTTTCGACAGCCTTGAACACGAAGTGCTGGAGGATGCTGATCTCCTGGAGCACCAAAGGGTCCTAAAATCTGGAACACGCAGATGTGACCCTGAAGTAGGTGCAGAAGGTCCTTAGCCTGGAACACGCAAGCAAAGGTACCTTGGAGTGAAGGTTTGCTCTCCGGAGCTTAACCTTGTTGCAAATATCTGTGTGTCTTCTGCCTCTCTGGGCTAGAGACTCAGAATTTGGTCGATCCGCTTTGTCTCTCTAGGATGGAGACTCAGGACGTGCTGCATCTGTTGTTGTCTCGCTGGACGAAGACTCTGAATGAAGTCTGAACGTAGATTATCTCTTTCCTTGCAGGCTGGAGGTTCAGAACATGGTCGTATCTGTTGCTGCCTCAAAGCTGGAGACTCAGGAACTGTTTATCTGTTAATGTCTCACCCTTGCAGGCAGGAGACTCAGATCTGGTGTATCTGCTACTGTCTCTCTGGATTAGGTGACTCAGAACTTCGGTGTTTCTGTTAGTGTCTATCCCTTTCGGGACTCAGACTCAGAACGGAGGTTGATCTGCTATTGTCTCACCCTTGTAGGGTTCAGACTCAGAACAGGTTGTTTCTGTTGCTACCTTCCCTGTAACAGGCCGGAGACTCAGAACGGTGTATCTGTTAACGTCTTTTCCATTGCAGTACTTAGACTCAGAACAGATGTGTCTGTTACTGTCCCTTCCCTTACGGGCCAGAGACTCAGAACGAGGAGTGTCTTTTGGGAAGGTACCTTTATCCCTTTCCGATGAGGAGGAGATTGCAATCTGGCGCTTCTCCGTTTCCAGGCTGTGATTGGCTATTTCCATCAGAGTGGGGGGACAAAGTGTGGCCCACCCTTCTTTCCTCCTGTGGAACTTATTTGCATAGTCCAAACACACATTTAGAAAAGTGTCACTAAAGTTTTACAAATGCATCATTCACTTACCAAACCACAACCAGAATACCTTTGGCACTGTTACGAACACATTAAGTCCAAACATGATGGAAGAAGATTGAACTGTCATGCATGCATTCATTTGTCCGTTAACAGCTGAGTTTGTGTAAGATGTTGCACTACACGTCGCTGTCACTGAGAATACTTATTTCTCTGAATAAGTATAAGATGTGTGTATTGTAGTTTGCATCAGTTTAAGGTTTGAGAACATAGTTATGAATGGATTTGGATGGAACTCTGTGATCCCTGTTTGTTTCACCCACTGCTGCTGTGTCCAGAGGTCCTAAGGAATTTTTATGGCAGTCACAGGCCAAAACCTGAGGAATCAGTCTGTTGGTGGGTGAAGGGCAAAAACTGCATTTTGACCAATAGGAAGTCCCGTCCTTCCTGGGCTTTGTATCAAAGGTCTTCTTCTTGCCCTCTAAGAGGTGGTCTGGCCGTTGTCCTGGCATCTTTATCTGATGGCGTTGGACAGTTTGCTTATGTTAGTCCACCAAGATCCAATCAAAATGTAGCAAACCTCTGTCCACTATTGTGGTCAGAGAGGGGCCCGCCATAAACTTGGCCCTGGAATGTGCTGTCCACTACACTATGTATCCTTTGGATAAAAGAATATCATAATGTTTCGCAACAAGTTTAAAGAAATAAACCAAGGTGTACCGTATATACCACTATACCAATCAAACGTTTGGACTCCTTATAGAAAAAATAGTACTTTTATTCAGCAAAGACAAATTAAATTGATCTAAATTTACAGTAAAGATCCACAAAAAATATTAAGCAGCACAACTGTTTTTGACATGGATAAGAAATGTTTCTGTTATGCGTTCTGTTATAATATTTTAATATCAATATCAGTTGTAATAGTACCAAATAATTGCAGCAGGTAGGTAGGTAGGTAGGCCAGGACCCTCAATGAAGGCCAGGCCCCTAATGAAGGACAGGACCCTTAATGATGGCCAGAGTATGTACTTCTCTTCTCCCTTCTTTATCTCTTCACTTTCTTTAGCCTAAACACCAAACACTCACAGCCAGAGATGAAATGACCCTGTAAAGCTTGGTCTCCCACTCCACTGTCCCCTGACACCACCTCATCTGCACCAGAACCCCTCACTTGGACACCAGTGACCTTCTGCCCCTCTGCCGCATCAGACTGCTGGCCTGGACTCCACAAACAACGGCCCTCAATGTCCTCATGTCCCCTCGATCTTTCTCTCTATGTGTTTTGTACTCGTCCCTCACTCCTATTTTCTACTCTCAGTCGAACTGAATGGATTGCAGACTCATCATAGCCCTCGTTTTTGAGTCTTCCTCTCTTTCATTTTCTTCATCTCCTGTCTCTCCATTTTTTCCCCTTTATCCCATAATCTATTTCTTTCTCTCTCGGACAGTTTATTTTCCAATGTTCTGCCGTAATAGCAGAAGTGAGAGCCTGTAGTTATAGCAACAGGGACAATTTATTTCTGTATGGGATATTTCTCTCTCTCTCTCTCTGTGTGTGTGTGTGTGTGTGTGTGTGTCATGTACACATACATAGACACTGTCCCAGCTCAGCACAAACACTTCACTGGTCATGATGAGCCAATTTCATTTCTTCTCCGGATGCTCATTTCCCTTTAATGAAAAACACTACAATTACCTCAATGCTCTGAATAGCCCTCAGAATTGGTTGAGGTAATGATTTTTTTTATTTATTTTATTTTTATTTTATTTTATTTTATGGGTAAGATGTACTCTTACCCATAAAAGGTAGATGGACTCTATCTCTTCCTTTCTGTAGTTTTGTGAGACACTGGTTAGGACAACTAGATTTAAACTTAAATGTTATAGACAAAAGTGTTCGTTATTTCATTTAAAACCAGAGCCTTGCTTCCCTGATCACTCGATGCAACCTTGTAAGTGAACACTTTAACCCCTGTTATACATATGTTATAAAACTACAAATGTAGTTGAACATTTTGGCAATAATATTACAAATTTTACTGTATATTTGATTAAATAAATTCAGCCCTTGGGAGCATAAAAGACTTCTAAAATGACATTATATTAATGAATTTTACTCCAGTCTTCAGTATCACCCTTCAGAAATCATTCTAATTGTCACGAATCTGGTCCGTGGCTTTGTCCGATTACCACCAGAGGTCGCTATCCCATTATATTGACTCTCACACTACACAGACTGTTACACATCACCCTGGACTGCATTTCCCATCATCCATTGCACTGATTGCACCAACAGCTGTAACCAATCAACCACACACTACATAAGCCATGGACTTCCTCCTTCAGATCGCCGAGTATTGCTTAGCATCTGTCACTGTTATAGCTGATAGCTACTTTACGGAGCCTGTCTTAGTTTTCTGAGTCTAGTCATAGTCATAGTCTTGCCTTGCCTTGCCTGTTTTCCCGTGTTTTTGATTCTCGCCTGTGTCACCTTTTGGTTTACCCGTGTGCCTGGCCTGTTTTGGATACTGTTTGCCCCAGCCCGGACTATTGCTCATGTTTACGGATCACCCCTTTTGTCAAGCCCTTTGGATATTGTTAGCCGTCGATCAACCACGCCCGTTTTGGATTATTCTCTTGCCTTGCCCTCTATGTACCTGTTTGCCATTGTCAGAACCTTGCCTGTTTTATGACCACGTCTTTAAATAAAGCTTTGCCGATGGATCTGAACGCTTCCTCTGTTCCTCCCGTAACACTAATATGCTGATTTGATGGTGAAGAAACCTTTTTTATTATTAACTATATATTAAAAAAAAAAAAATTCTTCACCACTAAAACAGCATATTTGAATGATTAATAATATTAGGTTGAAAACTGTTGTGCTGCTGATCAATTTTTTGATAAATACAAAGTTCAAAAGAACAATATTTATTGGAAATTGTGTCATTACAAATGTTTTACTGTTTCTTTTGATAATTTTAATGTTTCCTTGATGAATAAAATAAATAAAATAACATAAATAAAAAAAACCTTACCCTCTTTAAACATTAGTGTATAATTTGACATTCATTTATAATCAACATTTCTGTTACTTTGCCAACTATTTTTTTGTTGCTGTACATTCTAGGATAACATTTTCCATAAAAAATACACACAGTGCTTCCTTTGGATTTGGCTGAAATGTGGTATAATTTTGAACAGCCTGTGCATTAGGATTGCACCTAATGACACCTTAAAGTGCTTCCTATGCAGGCAGGTCATTGGATTTTGGAATTGAGCTAATCATGCTGTCTTTTGTTTGTCATCTTAAGGTTTGCTGAAATACTCTATGATGTGGTTGCCATGGCAACCAGATTTGTTGATGCCTCAGTCATCAGTCTCAGCTGACCCTGCTAACCTGGCTGCAGGGCCCACACTAACCTTCACCCAACACCCTCCTTTATAATGCACTGCTACTTTGAATCACTGTAATGGACTTCTTGAGGATCCTCTGACTTCAGTTTGACCTTTTCCTCTTGTATGTATAGAAGCAGGCTGCTCAGGTGCTGAAGAATTGCCTTGGTTTTTTTTTTTTTTTTTTTTTTCAGGCTCAAAGGACTTTAGCAGTCTTAGGCCATCTTCAGCAGTCTTTATAGCTTGAGGTTAAGCATAAATGTTACTGTCCAAAATATGTACTGTACAAAATAATGCCTTAAAGTTTTCTTTTTCTGTCACAGTAAATATTACATGAGTGTTTTCATTTTCTACTTCATATTAGGCTTGCAACCCTGTTACCAAAATTTGTTTTTTTTATTTGGTCCAAAAATACAGTAAAAAACAATAATATTGTGAAAATATTATTAAAATTTAAAATAACAGAAACACTTTATTTTTAAGGTGTCCTTGTTACACGTTACATGCACTTACTATTATAATAACAATTAATTATGCATAATTACATACAAGTAACCCTGAGCCAAACCCTAATCCTAACCCTAACCATATAGTAAGTACATGTAGTTAATTAATATTACTCAGTACTTAAATGTATAATTACACTGTAACAAACACCTTAAAATAAAGTGTAACCTAATGCTGCTCAATATTGTTATTGCAACCTTGTTACCAAAATTTGTTACATGTGTAAAGCTAGTATAAAAATCTGATTTGTCATTTTTTAGCAGTAAACAAAGTAAACATCCAAAAAAAATAAATAAATAAATAAATAATGCATATATATATATATATATATATATATATATATATATAAAACATCTTAAATAAAATATAAAATAATATGTAAAAGAAGATACCAGACTGGGTAGCTGTGTTGCAAGCAGTTGCATATTTAGCCTAAATTAAGCTCTAAATGAAATGAAATGAAATTATTAATCACTCAAAATTAAAATTAACCATCAAAATTAAAAACAAAACAAAAAAAAACCAAACAAACATAAAAATATAAAATATGTATACCACAGTGTACCACATTCAAGGAATGTTTTCTTGCTCCTGTTGTTTACTTTTTCTCTCTTCTTGTGCATTTTGGACAGTGGTGTGATGGCAGCACAGGAAGAGAGAGAAACGGTGTGTGTGTGTTTTGAGACAGCGTGTCAGATCACGCTTTAATGGCTTTTTAAATGGAGACAGCTAGGTGTCAAACATGCCACTGTTTAATTAATTTTGTTTGTCCTGTGTGGCTTTTGATAGTCACGGGCTGCCGGGTCTCCCCGTTGTGTAGAAAAGACAGAATGAAGGTAGAACGGTTGCATACTGGGAATAGGCCTGTCTGCAGGGTCATGGCCCTCATAGTGTAGCAAACAACCCGCAGAGTGAGAGTTCACATCATGAAACTGTCTCACATGCATCAAATAATACAGTTTATTCCAAAACATGAGTATGTAAAGCTTTAGCATAATTTGTTTGCAGATGCAGCTTGGTTTGATATGTTGATGCCTGCCACTATGTGTGTGCACATTTTGTGGTGTGATTTTATGAGTGCAAGCACGCATGACCGTGTGCATCCTGAAGTGCATATTTATGCTTTATGATGCAGCACTGAATTGTTTGTTTGTGTGGTTGTAGCATGTTTGCACTCAGTGAATGCAGGTGCACTTTGCGTATGTGTGTGTTTGCAAGCCACATTGCATTCTGTTTGTGTGTGTTTTGTGCGTTGTGTGGGTATTTGCATGAAGACAGAGCAGGCTACAAGATCTGGTTTCTCTGGCGCTGTTTGATTATTCATAGAAAATTGTATTGGGGGGCTTGTGAAAGTGGGGAGGGGAGGTGTGGGGTAAATAAATAATAAACAATCACAGCACCCCTCACTGCACACACTATGAGGAGCCAATCGCTGTGTCGGCCAAACGACTTGGAAATTGTGTGTAATGAGTAGGAAAAGATTAGACGCAGCTCTTGCTAGCCTGTAAATTGACATTAGTAAAAGAAAACTCTTTACCAGGCGGGCTCGGAGTGCTAAATTAGTCCATAAGAAGAGAGGGTAAAAGGAAATAAGCCTTAAAAAAATAAAATAAGGAGAAAAACAAACGCAAAAAAAGAGTGTGCAATTTAGGAGCAATGTGTCCTGTCTTGTCTTGATTTTACTTCCATCTTATTACGAAGTTATACGGCATAATGCAGAATCAGATTAGCCATGGAGAGGAGCAGATTGCTCTGTTGTTTTGGCATGGTGTTATTTGTGAGGGCCGCCTCAGCCTGTGACCCAAACGGAGGAGAAGTCATGCATGAAATGCAGTGGAAATGAACACCCAGGTCCCTGCATGGCGCCACTGAAAGTGCATTAAACTGAACGCTGCTGCTCTACCGCTGCACAGGTGCTCTGCTCACAGCGTCATGGTGCATTGACTTCCTCTCCTATTGTTTTCTATGTTCAGTGTCTGACTAAAAGCATTTATAGAGAGAGAGATATACAGTAAGCTCTGTTTCAAAACCTAGTGAACTGCCTTGCTGTCTACTGTCTGCATAGGCAGGCATTATTAAAATGTAACCTCATAACTAATTGACTTGGAACACTCTCCATCAGTAGCAACTTATATAAATCAGGAAAACACAGGACTTTTGACTCAGAATTGGTTTCAATAAAGTTTGCATGTATTATAATACATGCCGTGAAAAGACAGACATTTTTTAATCTCCTATGCTCACCAAGGCTGCATTTGTTTGCTCAAAAATACAGTAAAAAAGTAATAGCCTGGAATATTATTACAATTTAAAATAACTGTTTTCTATTTTAATCTATTTTACTATACATTATATGTAATTTATTCGTGTGATGCCAAAGCTGAATTTTCAGCAGACCTTACTCCAGTCTTCAGCGTCACATGATCTTTCAGAAATCATTCTAATGTGCTGATTTGATGCCAGTTTTATTCTTATCAATGTTGAAAACAGTTGTGCTGCTTAATATATATATATATATATATATATTTTTTTTTTTTTTTTTTTTTTCAAAACTATGATACTTTTTCAGGATTCTTTGATAAATAGAAAGTTTAAAAAACGGATTCAAAACTCATTACAAAACTCATTACAAAATTTTGTATTAATACTATTCAATGAAATATGAATGAAATATAGGCCTTAAAGGGATAGTTCACCCAAAAATGAAAATTCTGTCATCATTCACTCACCCTCAAGTAGTTCCAAACCTGTATGAATGTCTTTGTTCTGCTGAACACAAAGGAAGATATTCTGAAGAATGTGGGAAACAAAGCAGTTCTGGGGCACCGCTGACTTCCATAGTATTTTTTTTTTCCTACTATGGAAGTCAATGGTGCCCCAAAACAGCCTGGTTACAAACTTTCTTCAAAATATCTTCCTTTGTGGCAGAACAAAGAAATTCATACAGGTTTGGAACTACTTGAGGGTGAGTAAATGATGACAAAATTTTCATTTTTGGGTGAACTATCCCTTTAAGTTGTTCATAATCAACATTCCTAATACAGAGCTGTAGATTTTGACACGCCCCCAGCGTTTGAGAGCAGAGACTCCTGCTTATTTTTCAAAGATTTTGATAACTTATTTTAATTACTTGGTGTTTTTTTTATCATTCAAATTTGGCTGGGTGGTTAATAACACATTTTTCTGTTGTGTGACAAACTCAGAACACATATTTTAATATCGCTTTACACAGACTTTAAATATTATCTATGAAGGCAGGAAAGATTGTAATGGGATGCTAGTCAGTCCACTGAAAAGTTTACACAAAAATAGTGTGAAAAATAAAGTAAAATAAAGTTCATATTTAATATTTATGGCATTTGACATTTATTATCGTATCATCATACTTTCTAAAGACTGGCCAAATATCATGAGATTAAACGATTTTTCAGATATTATTTCAATCACTTCTCTTGACTTTAGTGTAATGACAACATAAAATTTATTTATTTAATTTTAGAAACAACATGTTGTCTTCACACTTCATCTGTAGAATATCATAATGTCCATCGGACCATTCCTGGTAGAGAGACAATAAGATTTCGAAAGGGTTAACGTGTGCCGTTTCGAGCAGGTGGACTGTGCGAGAGAAATTGTGTGTAAAATGTTCAAGATTTGAGCTGCATGTATGTGAGGAGGAACGAGGCTCCAGGGCAAACGCTTTGCTACATTACCGTTTCCACACTGGGCTCTGTCGTTACTGAAAATTTCTGTTTGCTTTAATCTCTTGAAAGCAACTACGCCAGCAGCAACTCTGGTAATGAATGCTATGACAGACTATGTGAGGCCGAGGCTTCTCGCAGTGAAAGAAGTAGGCACAAGCAGCGAAGATGGTCAAAACCCCCTCCCTTTGCCATTTTCCTCCTTCCTAAAGGGCCGTGTTGTGGGACTGCTGAAAAGGGTTCATGTTTTCCAGAGCAGTTGGAGTAAACATCCACTGATCCCAGAGTCCCGTCGCCACCCACAGCAATTCTTGTATCTAGGCAGTCGGAATAATAACAGTTTTCATAATGGCGATAATAGCAGACGATTACAAAAGATAGAGGAGGAAAAACACGGGGTTGGGATGGGGGGGGAGGCAGAGAGAGTATAGATTTCACTTGTGTCGTGCAACACAAAGGATTGCATAATTTGGACCCTTTTCTTCCTCTCTCCATTTACCTCCATCTCTCCTTTCTCCCTCGTTTTCTCTCTCTCTTACAACCCTCCCCAACTCTTTCTGGCTAATTTAAAATTTGTCAAACCAGGGCGTCTTCTGGATCGCTGGCCTTTGATATTTTGTGCACTCCATTTGCTACAAACAAGCCGCAGGCCCTGGTTCCTGCTGACTGCTGCAGAAGAGCGTCGGCTCCATTTATCTTGCCCCGGCCGCTGAATCCTTACTCATTAGAGAGGGCCTCACCAGGTTAACCCTCCCATCTCCAACAGCATCCCGCTAGCATCTCCCCCAACAAACACTATCATTATGAAGACATATACACACACACATGCACACAAACAGTCCACCAGTAACCACACACCCAGAGGCAAGCAAAGGTCTCTAAATGGACATGCTACGACTTATTTAGATTAGTTCAGCGGTGCTCCGCGTGCCACTGAGAACCAAACTGAGCAGCACTGTGAGGATTCTAGTTGTTTGTGTTAATGGTTGAGTATGTGTTTGTGCTCGGTAAATAACAATGGTTTACTTTTGTATTATGAAATTGCAAAAACCAAAAGTTATTTATTTATTTATTTATTTATTAACTGGGAATGTTTTGAATATTAAAGACATTGCAATGCTTTTAAGGGTAACACTTTACAATAAGGTTTAATTCGTTAACACTAGTATTAGTTAACAATTAACAATACTGCTACAGCATTTATTAATCTTAATGTTAAGTTCAATATTTACTAATACAGTTTTAAAATTCCATCCGTTAACATTAGTTAATGCACTGTGAACTAACAAACGAACAATGGAAAAAAATTAACATTAACAAAGATTAATAAATGCTGTAAAAATGTATTGCTCATTGCTAGTTCATCTTGGCTAATGCATTAACTTTGTTAACAAATGGGACCTTATTGTAAACTGTTACTCTTCTGTTAACTGTTGACTTCTGTAATGTGACATTCTTGAGTGAAACATCTGGATTTGATTGGATCAGGGACCCAATTGATGGTGGTTTTGAAGGTTAAATAAAACATTGCAGAACTATAAGCAGCATCCTTTAAAGAGGTCCTTTAAAATCAAAGCAATGCGAATAGTTGAAATGAATGAGTGATGTAACTCATTTTGAACATAAGAAAAAAATAAAATAAAATTCGAAAAAAAAAAATAAATAAAATTCTAAAGAAAATCTAAATTCTAAAAATTATCTATCTATCTATCCTTAAACTAGCAGGTACTGATGTGTCACAATCAACTAGATTAATTATTTTTTAGAAAGGAAAATAATTTTTTATTTATTTATTTTATTTTATTGTTTTATTTTGCTGACAGGCATTCATGTAAAACTAAACCAGGAATAGTGTTGTTTTTATTTCATGATTATATGTTTATTTCACAACATCTTCTATATTCATATAAATTGATGCAAAGAGTTTATGAGCACTTTGCAGAATAAAAAAGATTCCGAAAATTATTATTATTAAATGTTTGCTTATTATCTTTAAACTAGCAGGTACTGATATATCATAATCAACTAGATTGGAACATTTATTTATAAAGGAAAACAACTTTTTAAAATACACTACACTTTTTTACTTTATTTTAATTTACTGACAGGCATTGATGTGTCATGTAAAACTAGGCCAGGAATAGGGTTGTTTTTATTTCACGTGGTCTTCAAAACAGCAATTTGACTTGATTATATGTTTATATTTCACAACATCTTCTGTATTTATATTGATTAATGCAAAGAGTTTATAAGCACTTTGCAGAATTAATATATATATATATATATATATATACACAGTAGTGTATGTGACAGTATCTTTGTGTGTGTGTGTATGTATGGCTTGAAATGGCTCATCTCCTCCCTGTGGTGTCTGTAACCCTTTAGAGGCCCTTCCCCGGGGAAACGTGTCAATCTCGTCGTCCGCAGATCAATCAGCGGCTGATTATGCTCTTCATTCTCCAGCAATTGATTTTATTCTCAGCTGAAAATAGGCATCTGCTGTCAGGCCTATGTGTACGGCGGACTGTGTGTGGGCTGACGGATTGCTTTTGACAGAGATCAATCTCACAGCTGATGGGCCAGGGATTCTGGGAGCTGACAGCCTGCTCCGCATAACAGTGAGAGAGGCTCATTGACACCAATGCTGATAGCAAACATACACGCACACCGTTACCGATAGTACACTTTTTCCTCTTCCCCCTTCTTTTTCCTCACCCTCCCTATCTCGCACACATGCTCTTGCGATGCCTGATTTCAGTAGACAGTCTAAATCATGTGTATAGTGTCCATACCATAAAGCACAGCTTGTAGACATAACAAAACTGGCCCGCATAAAGAGAGAGAGCAGAGTTTTGGCTGTGACAGTATGGCTGTGTGCTTCCAGCTCCTCCGGGCCCCAGCAGGGCCACGTGAAGGACTGCCTCCAACTAGAAGATCTCCCCAATGAAGGGCCCACTCCCTGCCTCCTTAATTCATAATTATTTCAAGTGATCCTCAGGCCTGAGGTCATTTAAGTAATTACTGAGGCGATTAGATACTTAAAGGGCATTTAAGTATCTAACATGCCACAAACCCAAGGGGAGTGTTTGGTTGGACGAACATGGGTTAACCAATATAGCAGTGCTGAAGTGGCATCTCAACACCTTTAGGGTTCTTAACAAGACACTAAATTTGAATTTAATTATTTTTAAACATTTATTTTGATCTGATTCCAGTGTCAAATGAGTCTTGAGTCTTCTGACTACATCATGGGGACTGTTTTCGTTGAACTATTTTTATTTAGCAGCCCTTTTTTTGATATCTTTTTGGCGACATTTAGTTACCTGTAAAATCTTTTCCTCTCATTAAAGGAATAGTTCACCCAAAAATGAAAATGTTGTCATCATTTGCTCACCCTCATGTTGTTCCAAGCCTGTATAAATTTCTTGTGTTGAACACAAAAAGATATTTTGAAGAATTCTGGTAATCAAACAGTTGATGGTCCCCATTGACTTCCATAGTATTTCTTTCCTTACTTTGGAAGTCATTGTGGACCAACAACTGTTTGGTTCTTCAAAATATCTTCTTTTGTGTTCAACATAAGAAAGAAACTTATATAGGTTTTGTTTTGAAGAACCAAACAGTTGTTGGTCGCCACTGACTTCCACAGTAGGGAAAGAAATACTGTGGAAGTCAATGAGGACCATGAACTGTTTGATTACCAGCATTCTTCAAAATATCTTCTTTTATGTTTAGCATAAAAAAAAAACTCGTACAGGTTTGGAATGACATGAGGGTGAGTAAATCAAGACAAAATTTTCATCTTTGGGTGAACTATTCCTTTAAGTGTGTGTTCTTGTACCTCTTGGGAAGTGCAAGCAATCTTTACAGCTGAGACGCTGTAAACTGAGCAGAAAATAGACATTGACATATTTGTAAAAATCGTCTCAATTGCTGACTGAGCAGGCAGACGGGCTCGTTCGGTCAGACTCGCCTGATGATCCATCATTGGAGTCATCAGGCCATGATCACACAGTATGTATGCCGATATCTGTGTCAATATCTAGTCAACATCAAACAGCCTCTTAGCTTATGTCCTCTGCATTAGATGTTATAATAGAGCCTGCTGCTGTATGATCTGTGAACCCTACGTCTTTTCCAATTAGGATTGAACTGAGAATAACTTTTAAATTCCAATTCAATTTCTGATTTTTAATTCAGTTTAAATGTGTAGCAAACATGATGGAGATTTGCAGTTTGACTGTTCGTAGAATACATTACATGTGTTGAATTTATATTCTTTCATTAAATTCCACTTGTCATTCCCATTTGAACTGTAATTCTAAATGGTATGGCCTATACAAATGAAATTCCAACTCTGAACTGTGTTCACTTTTAAGTTTTGCCCAACCCTGGTGTTCTCTAGCCTCTCCTGTTCTGGGAAGGAACCTCACATTACAGAAGTAACAGCCATCCTTCTACTCTTTAGCTTGCTAAACTCAACACTTTGAAAGTGTGTATTTATGTGACTGTATGCGTGGAGAATAGCTTTAAAAACGCTGTTAAAAACTTCTCTTAAAGAAGCTGGTAAATAGCTTGTAAGGGGCATTTTTCCTGTAGACCGTGGTTCAGGACCTGTCACTGAGAGTGCATCATGCAATTCCTGCTCTCTGACAAACTCTGAACCTCCCAACCGCGTGCACACTACTGAAGCCTTTTAATTATCTCCTGATTACCTGTTATATCACCTTAGCTAATGGAGAGCGCACCCCAGGGGAGACATCCAATCAAACTCTCATCACACACAATGGGCTTCTTCAGATGAGAGAAGTATTTTAGTCATCTGAGAGATTAGCGCTGGAAATATCCATCTATTTATTCATTCATATACCAAATTACAGATCCCTCTCCCGTCTGCGCACATCGAGCCCTTTTACTCTCTGATTGATCAGAGTGATAGGGATACATCGCTTGCCCAAAGCAATAGAGATCTCGCTAGAGACCAGCCTGTAGATGGGTATCTTGAGTGGAAATGGATGTCTGGGCGAGAGAGGATGTTGTACCTCCATCCATCACAGAGACTTGAACCAGACTGGACTCAAACTTTGACTTCTGCAAAGCTGGTGCAAACTGGTTAGCCAAGTGTGTTGTGATCATCTTGTTGTGGTTTTCTGTGTCTGCATGCAGGGAGAAACTGTTTTTTTCTGTTTTTTTCTTTGCTCCCTCAATCATCTGAAAGGAGCGTTAAATCTGCTTTGCACTCTTCTTTTTTGGAGGAGTAAGAAGTGGGAGCAACACAGATTGACCTGAATATGTTGCAGAGGAGCAGAGAGGTTGGCATGAAAACACTATTGCTGAACTGCAAGGAGGTAGGGATGAGGAAATGCAAGTGTTACATAAACAGATATGCTTATAGATCCAAACTGTATTCACTGTAAAATACTGCGAAGATTTCATAGTAGCTTCTTATAGTTTAGAATCTTACTTTGACATCAGAGAAGGCTAAATACATTTTGTTTTATAATTCAACAAATGGCTATAAAAACAAAACATTTGGTTGCATTGTCGGATAATAGTGCAAATAGTTGTGTTTCACCATTATAGTGATTCATTTTTCCTTTGATTGGGACCATTAATTTATATTTACTTTTTTCCTAGCCCGTATTTACTTTATTTATTTACTATACATATTATATTGTTGTGGATATCAGTATCCACTAATGTAATAATACATTAGCGGTATGGATGTTTCACCAACTCTTTCTGCTGGTTACATAATTCAACCAGTAGGTGGTGACAAGTAACTTTGTTAAAGAGTCATTGAATCAATTATTCAAAATGATTCAGTTTGTTCAAAAACAACGATTCACTCAGAAACTAAACAATGGTTAAGGCTAGATGGTATACAGATGAGGCTACTGGGCATGCGCACATCAATGTAGCGTAAATTTTGTCACACTCTACAACAATAATTACTGTTTTTGCATTATTGTAAGGGGTAGGTTTACAGTTGGGGTAGGTGTAGATGTTAATTAAACACAATTTAATAGGTTGACAATTTAATTTATTGTTAGCTTCTGGTTTTAGCTGTATCCCTTCTAGCCACAACCCTAAACAATGCTGTGTCTCATTTTGAAGGCTGTGTTCTCCAGAGGTCGCATTTGTTGGTTGAATTCGTCATTAAGGCTGCCTCATTTCAGAAAACTAATCATTACATTTCAAAGTAAGAACGAAATTACAATAATTCATGCCTCACAAGAAATAAGTCATTTTTTTAAAATGGTAACTTTTCTCAAATGAGACAATCACAATGACATATGTGGGTGACAAATGCGACCCCCAAAGGGCACAGCCTTCGAAATTGACAGTCACCAAGTCTTTAATAGTGAGTCATTGAATCGTTCACTCAAGCGATTTGTTCAAAATACTGATTCACCAGGAACACCAGTGCCACTACTGTGCATAGTTTTGAGATGTGCAACATTTTATTATGTTTTGGCTTTGTTTGGAAAGTTTTTCATTGACATACCAAAAACATACAAACTGTATGTAAAATGAAAGTTACTTAATATTTACTTGTTGTTTATCGAACTGTTATAAAAGCAATTTCACATCTGAATACCTGCGTTAATGCGTCAAAGTGCTAATATCGACATACTATATTTGTACCATCCTTTACTATCTTTACGGTATACGGTATATGCACTAAACTGTAAATTCAGAAATGTAAGTGTAAATGTAATTTCTTAAAAACAGCTTGATTAATTAATGTGTGCAATAAACTATTACTTTTGAATTACACCAAGAGTAAGCAGTTGCCCCTATAAGACCTCTCTTCTTCTCCCTGGGAGTCTGCTCTGCCCAAGGCACCCTATCCCATCTGTCTTGGAGCATCTCAGCTCCAGCAGGCTTCAGATGCTGATGCCCACCAGCCCCTAACACCATGCCCTGAGGCTGCAGATCTGTAGGCCCACCCCCTATGGAGGTGTAGATGAACGACTGATGGATTTGACACCTCAAATGAACTCTGGCTACTCCACCCCCTAGGTGTCCCGACCCTAGGGGCCTCGGTAGGGCAGAACCGAACCTGACTAGGTCCACCCCGCTTGTCTGTCAGCAAAAAAATCTCCTTTTCCTCGGTACCAGCTTTCGCTTTGGGAGCAGTGACTGGCAGCGTGGTAATGAAAGCACAAATAAAGCGGCGTGCTGAGATGATAGAAGCGTCCCCAGCACTCCAGACTCGCCTTCAAATGGGAGCCGCCATAGAAGGAGATATGAGGGGCGGAGGGGAGAATAGGGGATAAAAGGGAGGGAGAGAGAGAGAGAGAAGCCCTGGAGTGGAGCCAAGTTCCCAAGGTAGTGTACAAGTATCTTTAGAAGCCGGCGTCTTGTTAGCTAATACATTACACCAATCACTGCGAGCTATCTTAAGCTACAATTAATCTGCACCCTGGCACGCGCTGATAGGACAGCAACATGCTGTTTCTTAATTAAAAGCAAACGGATTAAAAATGATTAATAACGGTATTAAATATTCTCATGGACTACAAGCATGGGGAATCTGCCTTTCTTATGCGGGCTTAAAACGAAGAAGTCATTAACGCTCTCACAATCTTCATAAGCCAGAGCTTTACTTTGTTTGGGATCAAAAGTTGCTTACCTCATGCATATGCATTTCTCTATCACAGCGAGTCAAAAAGGCATCGGTGTGGCGTTTGGTGGCTGTGGAACTTGTTGACTTTTGATATGGACATTTTTTTGCGTTTCTTTTAGAACCCGTCTGCTTCATTAACCTGCTCCTCACCAGGTGCCCCGCGCGCCGGCGGGAGGTGCGTGAGGGATGTGTGTATCTGTGCGTGTCCATGTTGTCATGCGTTCGCGTGTATATTCCTGTCTGTCTGGGGATGCTGGTGTACACAAAGATGTGGCCTATGGAGCGAATTTTGTGTCGATATTAATCAAACAAATCCAGCGTTTTGCAAATAAACACAGTCTGCTTTGAAAAGAAAAACGCAGTGATTTGCAAATACAAAACTCTATTTGAGAGAAAATGCAGAGGTATGGACAAATATATGTATTGTGTGTTACAACTGTGAGACTCATTTGCCTTTTTATGATGAAACTTGACTTGATTTTCTCACAAATGTGCAGACAGATTTTCTCACGTGCAGAGATTTTCTCACATGTGTGCAGGCAGATTTTCTCACATGTGTGCAGGCAGATTTTCTCACATGTGTGCAGATATATTTTCTCACGTGTGCAGACAGATTTTCTCACATGTGTGCAGGCAGATTTTCTCACATTTGTTCAGATTTCTCACAAATGCAATTGAGCAACTTCCTTTTCCAAAAACAGCAGATGGCGCTGTCGGTCAATTTACGCTAGTCTCCAGAGACCCGAAACACCTATTTACCTTTTCAGGGAATATAGCAGAGCAACATAAGTGGGGAACAGGTGAGTTTCTGTCTTACTATATCTATAATTAACCATTTAGATGTTTTCAAAAAGTGACCCTACTACAGTGTCAGTGAAATTCGCAATAAGTGCTGTAAAGTTTTTAACATGATTGATTAGTTCAAAAATCAGTAGTGACATGGCTAAACATTTAACTAGGTAGTCTTTCTCTATAAAAACTGATCCATTCTCTGTACCTCTTATCCTCTGTTGGATCGCAGGATATAGAATATATAGGCTACATATGTTGATACAATTGTTCAACATTCAAAAAAATGCAGGGGTATAACAATAAATTGTCATAATATATTGTAACACTAAAATGCAGATGTATTTTGGATAGCGACGACTGTGTACCAAAAATGAATTTTATTTCTACGTTAGGTCAAGTAAGATTTATTGTCATTCTGCTACATATGATGAGACATAGCCTACACTGGAGAGAAATGTTGTAGGCTACCTCTACAGTAAAAGTTTAAACAAGTAAAACTACACATAGACTGTCAGGCTTGTGTTCGTGTTATGTTCTGTTTTCTGTCTCATGTGCTCCCCCTCCTTGTGTATGCCCATATTTGGTCCTTACTGTTTCCTGTCCTCATTTAATGTGATTATTAGTTCATTAATCTTCAGCTGTGTTTTAATAATTATCTAGTTTCATTCTGTGTATTTCTCACTCAAGCCTGCCGGTCAATCCTCAGGCAAGACTGCCGGCCGTTCATCAGTCAAGTTCGCCGGCCGCTCCAAAGTCAAGTTAGCGGGCTGCCGCTCGCTCAAGCCCGCTGGCTGTGGCTCCCTCAAGCCCGCCGGCCAATCTGAAGTCAAGCCCACCGGCCGCTTCGACGTCAAGCCCACTGGCTGCTGCTCACTTCAGCTCCAAATTTCGCTCCAGTGTCTTGACCAAGAGTCCAGTGCAGGCTCCAGCCCCTCACCAAGAGTCCAGTGCAGGCTCCAGTCCCTGACCAAGAGTCCAGTGCAGGCCGTACACGGAGGCTGATCGCCATGGTCTCCTGAGTTTCCTGCACCGCCATGGCTTCCTGAGTTCCCTGCACCGCCATGGCCTCCTGAGTTCCCTGCACCGCTAAGGCCTCCTGAGTTCCCTGCACCACCATGGCCTCCCAAGCTCCCTGATCCGCCATGGCCTCCCGAGTTCCCTGCACCGCCATGGCCTCCCAAGTTCCCTGCACCACCATGGCCTCCTGAATTCCCTGAACCGCCATGGCGCCCTGAGCTCCCTGCACTGCCATGGTCGCCTGGGACTGTGTGTACCACACTGGAGGCCGTCCGCCCGTGTAAGCCTGTCCTGAGAGGCCTCCAGAGCGCCCACCACCCCTCCCCATTGGATGTTAGGAGGCACGTGGACGTGCCTTCCTGGAGGGGGGAGTAATGTCAGGCTTGTGTTCAGGTTGTGTACTGTTTTCTGTCTCATATGCTCCCCATCCTCGTATATGCCAATATTTGATCCTTCCTGTTTCCTGTCCTTGTTTAGTGTGATTATTAGTTCATTAGTCTTCAGCTGTGTTTTATTAATTATCTAGTTTCATCCTGTGTATTTAGTTCCTGCCTGTTTAGTTCTTTTTTTTTTTTTTTGTCTGGTCAACTTGTTACACTCCCCGTGTTCGTGTGTCTCTCCTGTTCCAAAGTGTGGATAACCCTTTGTTCTGGATATTAATAAAGACTGTTTGTTTTGATCCATGGCTCCTCGTTCCTCCCTGCTGTGTGCACCGTGACATAGAAAACCTACTGAAAGGAGTAGGCTAATATAATTATACAAATAGGGTACTATAATCAAAACTAGTTTAAGTTCAGGTGAGCTTTATTGTGATTCAGCTATATAAATGTACCGAGATATAATCTAAACATCGATATCCCTTACGAAAATTAACCATGGTTTTACTAAATAAATACCATGGTATTTGTAGTAAAGCTGCCATTACAGAAATGGTCACCTGCAAAAAAAACATGGTTACCACACTTTTACTGTAGTAAAACCAACTTTAATTTTCGTAAGGGATATCATAGTTTATCATATTTATGTTTATATATAGCATAGTTTATATACACGCCTTGTACAACATTTAAAACTAAAAGTGGCCTTTAAGGAGATATTTCATATTTCAACCAATATTTTACTCTGAATATTGGCAGATTTTAGTCTGACAATAGCCTGTTTGGAAAAATCCAACTAAAACTATGTAGCTTTTTATATATAGCCGAGCAACATTTTAACTCATGAAGTTAAGAATAAAAGGCTACTGTCAGGAATTATATTAGTGGCTCTTCAAAATGCAAACGTTCGTCATCTGAGTTACTCTGAGAAGAGTCCTTGCTGTCCTCTTCACCCGTGTAGTGCGCCATCATCCAACGCGCAGAAAAAGAAAGTAGGCTTAATTCTATGATGATGCTTGACATTTTGATGCCATTTTTCAGGGGCATCTACATATTTACCTGGCTGACCTTGGACAACATGTGAACAGAGCGCTCAGTGTGAAGCGGGATCACATTACAGGAGAAACTGTACCTCTCCTTACTTTCATACCGATTATATAGGCCTAATCAGAGAATATTTGTTTTCAATTTGAACTGGTTTATTTAAAAGTACGTAGACATGTCAAGCTTTCTATACATACAATGTCGTGGAAAAGTTAATTTATTTCACTAACTCAACTCAAATTGTGAAACTTGTGTATTAAATAAATTCAATCCACACAGACTGAAGTAGTTTAAGTCTTTGGTTCTTTTAATTGTGATGATTTTGGCTCACATTTAACAAAACCCACCAATTCACTATCTCAACAAATTAGAACATGGTGACATGCCAATCAGCTAATCAACTCAAAACACCTGCAAAGGTTTCCTGAACCTTCAAAATGGTTACAAAATAACCTATACAATCATGGGGAAGACTGCTGATCTGACAGTTGTCCAGAAGACAATCAATGACACCCTCCACAAAGAGGGTAAGTCACAGACGGTCATTACTGAATGGTTGGCTGTTCACAGAGTGCTATATCAAAGCATATTAAGTAAAAAGTTGACTGGAAGGAAGAAATGGGGTAGAAAAAGGTGCATGAGCAACAGGGATGACCACAAGTTTGAGAATACTGTCAAACAAAGCTGATTCAAACACTTGGGAGAGCTTCACAAGGAGTGGACTGAAGCTGGAGTCAGTGATCAAGAGTCACCACGCTCAGACGTCTTCAGGAAAAGGGCTACCAAGCCACTTCTGAAACAGAAACA
This sequence comes from Spinibarbus caldwelli, assembly GCA_039654775.1. Lineage (NCBI taxonomy): Eukaryota > Metazoa > Chordata > Actinopteri > Cypriniformes > Cyprinidae > Spinibarbus > Spinibarbus caldwelli. Next base: position 11,780,273 of record CM077253.1, on the reverse strand, counting down.
ATGTCAGAAGCATCTTACCTGAGTTAAGGAGAAAAAAAAACTGGACTGTTGCTCAGTTGTCCAAAGTCCTCTTTTCAAATAAAAGTAAATTTTGCATTTCATTTGGAAATCAAGGTCCCAGAGTCTGGAGGAAGACTGGAGAGGCACAGAATCCAAGCTACTTTAAGCCCAGTGTGAAGTTTCCACAGTCAGTGATGAATTGGGCTGCAATTTCATCTGCTGGTGTTGGTCCATTGTGTTTTCTGAAGTCCACAGTCAACGCAGCCATCTATCAGGACATTTTAGAGCACTTCATGCTTCCTTCTGCTGACAAGCTTTATGGAGATGCTGATTTCATTTTCCAGCAGGACTTGGCACCTGCCCACACTGCCAAAAACACCAAAAGTTGGTTAAATGACCATGGTGTTGGTGTGCTTGACTGGCCAGCAAACTCACCAGACCTGAACCTCATAGAGAATCTACGGGGTATTGTCAAGAGGAAGATGAGAGACACCAGACCCAACAATGCAGATGAGCTGAAGGCCACTGTCAAAGAAACCTGGGCTTCCATACCACCTCAGCAGTGCCACAAACTGATCACCTCCATGCCACGCCAAATTGAGGCAGTAATTAAAGCAAAAGGAGCCCCTATCAAGTATTGAGTACATATACAGTAAATGAACATACTTTCCAGAAGGCCAACAATTCACTAAAAATGTTTTTTTTTTATTGGTCTTATGAAGTATTTTAATTTGTTGAGATTGAATTGTTGGGTTTTTGTTAAATGTGAGCCAAAATCATTACAATTAAAATAACCAAAGACTTAAACTACTTCAGTCTGTGTGCACTGAATTTATTTAATACACAAGTTTCAGAATTTGAGTTGAGTTAGTGAAATAAATGAACTTTATATATATCATGTATGTGAGGCACATATTCACTGAGATTCAGGTTGTTTTATTCATGTGCCTGTGAAGAAAGTTCCCAGAGACGACAGAGAACGCACCCTGTTTGTTTTCTTTATTTTACAAAAGCACATTGGTTTGTTGTTATTATGACTATACACAAATAAAAGTAGACCCTTTGCAGTTTCAAACTATGTCATACTCGTATCTGTATTTTTAGTTCTTTTCATGGTCATCATGAAAACGTGACAAAACCCGTGGTCTTCGACCCCAAAGATTATGAATGAATGAGGCATTTATATAGCGCTTTCTTGTGTATTGCCATACACCCAAAGTGCTTTACAATCATGTAGGGGGGTCTCTCCTCAACCACCACCAGTGTGCAGCATCCACCTGGATTATTTTCTAATCATTCCATTGTTAAAATCCTTCTGAAATACTGGTAAACCACTGTTTATTAAAATGCTGAATTTAGTATTATATCAGCATGAACTTGATCCTTCTCCCCAATTCACAGGACAAGAGTGACACCAGAAGAGAAATATTCATCATTTTGCTTAGCAAAAAAAATACATAATTATTTTAGAAACAAATGATTGCAGTGTTATGACGTTTAAAAAGTTTTAGATATTGCACTAAATAATGTGATTTGTTTTCACTTTTTTTGTTAATAATTAATGACCTCTTGGGTGATATTACTATATCTGATACTAAATTAAATTGTCTAAGCTTTCATTTTTGATACACAATATTGTCACTATCCATTATGATACATTTGCATTTTAAAATTACTATATATTGTGACACGATATATTATTATACCCCTGCATTGTTTTGAATGTTAAACAATTGTATCAACATATGTAGCCTATATATTCTATATCCCGCGATCCAACAGAGGATAAGAGGTACAGAGAATGGATCAGTTTTTATAGAGAAAGACTGCCTAGTTAAAGTTTTAGCCAGATAGCTATAAGTTTTAGCCATGTCACTACTGATTTTTGAACTAATCAATCATGTTAACAACTTTACAGCACTTATTGTGAATTTCACTTACAGTGTCGTGGGGTCTCTTTGTGAAAACAGCTAGGTTAAATGGTTAATTATAGATATAGTAAAACAGAAACACCTGTTCCCCACTCATGTTAGTCTGCTGTATTCCCTGAAAAGGTAAACAGGTGTTTCGGGTCTCGGGAGACTAGCGTAAATTGACCAACAGCGCCATCTGCTGTTTTTGGAAAAGGAAGTTGCTCAGTTGCATTTGTGAGAAAATCTGCCTGCACACATGTGAGAAAATCTGTCTGCACACATGTGAGAAAATATATCTGCACACATGTGAGAAAATCTGCCTGCACACATGTGAGAAAATCTCTGCACACGTGAGAAAATCCGTCTGCACATTTGTGAGAAAATCAAGTCAATTTTCATCATAAAAAGGCAAATGAGTCTCACAGTTGTAACACACAATACATATATTTGTCCATACCTCTGCATTTTCTCTCAAATAGAGTTTTGTATTTGCAAATAACTTTGCGTTTGTTTGAAAGTCGAGATTTTCTTTGCAAAGCATATTGTGTTTATTTGCAAAATGCTGGATTTGTTTGATGAATATCGGCACAAAATTCACTCCATATTGTGGCGTTCTGCATATTGGGTTTAAAGGGGTCCTATTATGATTTTTCACTTTTTGAATTTTAGTCAGTGTGTAGTTTGTATGTTTGGGTATAAAAAGATCTACAAAGTTACAAATCTCAAAGTCCTCTCCAAAGGGAGATATTTCGTTTTAAAAATATTCCTTTTCAAGAACTACAACGAACGGCTCGTTTGGACTACAAAGTTGTTTTCCTGTATTTGTGATATCACAAAAATAAATCCCGCCTACGGAAATTCGAATGGTTGGCAGGTGGGGAGAACGCTTGGTTGAGCACTGCACGTTTCAAAATCGAAACCCGGTGCGGGTATTTTTATATCACTGTATTTCTGATGGAAACCGACTGTTTTTAGAAAATTTAGGATGTCATTTTCATTTAATCTTGCATTTAATGTCTGATAAAGCAGTGTTTGTGAGCGGAGCGCTGCTTTGTGTACAGCGTTACCGGGGAAACCTCGCTCTCTACCACTTCAACAGCGCCTCCTGCTGGCAGAGAATTAATTTGCATATATATACCACCACAAATAGTGTAACTCTGTGGGACTATGGTATAAATAAATTCAACTGTATAACAGTTTCACTGCAATTAATGTTATAATGTTAGAATTAAAGAACAATAAACATAATACATATTACCGTTGCACTTATCTGTACATAGTAAATGCAGTTATTTTTAAGCTGTTGTTGACATCCTATCTAAAACGTGATTTAGCCAGAAAAAAACAACAACAACAATAACTTTACCACTTTAATATGTCTTGCAATATCCGTGTGTGCAAAGGTTCTGTGCGATCCTCTTGTTCAATATCCTGATCACAGGTGTTTCATGTCAAATACTTTTTATATTATATACAGTAATTTCAGATACCTGTCCTGATCACAGGTGTTTCATGTTAAATACTTTTTATATTATTTACAGTAACTTCAGATACCTGTCCTGATCGCAAGTGTTTCCTGTCAAATACTTTTTATATTCATATACAGTACCTTGAGATACCTGTCCTGATCACAGGGGTTTCATGTCAGATTACATTCATACTGTTATAACTTCAGATACCTGTACTGATTGCAGGGGTTTTGTGTCAAATACCTTTTATATTTTATACTTTTTATATTATATACTGTACCTTGAGATACCTGTCCTGATCGCAGGGGTTTCGTGTCAAATTACATTCACAAATGACGGTACTGCACGTTTTACATTTATTCTGGTTGTTTATTTGTTCTTGAAAATCGTTGAAATATAAGATTATAAAACATAAAAATAACTTGTATGACTGTTTTGTCCTTCATTATTTATTTATTTTTTTTTGGAAAGGGGCGTTTTCCCAATGCCTCCAGAAATGCCCATTTTACGTCGTGGTAATGAAACCCCTGGAATTTAGTGAATCCCTTTGTGCCAGGCTGGGGAGAAAGCTATTGTAATAATGTAAATTATGTGAAAAATAATGCGATTTTCGAAACACCAAGCATGAGAACATGTTCTAGTACACCCCCAAAACAAAATCAAGACTTTGTAAAAGAGCATAATAGGACCCCTTTAATAAAATGACACAGACATTAAGCATATACTGTGTGTATCAGCGATAGGCTTTCACAAATGTGTTTAATGAAATTGGACCACTGAAAACGGGCTTTGAAAAAAATATAATAACTGCAAACTGAATATTAATAAACTCTTAATTCATGTTCTCCATGAAAAAAATGTTACACTAGTTATGTTTGGTGTTTCAGAGAAACTATGAAATGTGATTAAAAAAATCTATTCTGAGAATTTCTGATTTCTGAACAGACTGTGGAAGTACAGTCATACTGACTGTTTTTTTTTAATTTGATTTATTGAATTTCTCAAGTGTTTTTCAGGGTTATTATAGAGCTTTGATTTTTTTTCTTTTATTATTATATTAATTTATTTTACTAATAGCCACAAAAACTATCAGTTTAGTTTAGTTTTCACTCAATCACTATTAGTTTTAATTTTGTTTAATTTTATAAAAGTTTTCCAGACTTCTTATTTTCACTGTACTTTTAGTGTTTTATGGATGACAAAAATAATAGGCTAACTAGTATCATTTAAAAGTGTTTAATTGAATTCAAATTAATTGTTACTGCAATCTAGTGGCATTTTCATGTTTAATTCATGTTTAATGCAGGTTGTTTGTTCAGTTTTATAATATATACCATGTATCTAAACTTTTTTTTAATCTATAATCTTTTTTGTTGGATTTGCAGTCATAAAAATGTTTTTTTTTTTTTTTTTTAGTTTAGTTTCAGTTTTCTCAGTTATGTTATCTCTATACTTTTTTTTGTTTTGATTTTGAAGTCAGAACAACATTAAAATATAGGCAACATAGGTTATTTTTTAAATGACTCATAGGAAATCCACAAAATTATGAAAATGTAATGATTTCACACTCTTTGCACCCTTTCACTTCTGGACTGAAAATGCCAAGCAACGTCTGATGCACCTTTTAGTTTGTACGTGTCTAGGTTGGGGTCTGAGAGACAACATCACTTTTAATAAGCTGAAAAAATTATTTCACATTGAAGAATCAGGTTGATAATTGATGATGTTTCTTAATTTTATGAGCACTGATTATAAACCAAATTTCAACTTGATAATTCATGTTCTCCATGAAAAAAATGTTACACTACTTATGTTTGGTGTTTCAGAGAAACTATGAAATGTGATTAAAAAAATCTATTCTGAGAATTTCTGATTTCTGAACAGACTGTGGAAGTACAGTCATACTGACTGTTTTTTTTAATTTGATTTATTGAATTTCTCAAGTGTTTTTCAGGGTTATTATAGAGCTTTGATTTTTTTTCTTTTATTATTATATTAATTTATTTTACTAATAGCCACAAAAACTATCAGTTTAGTTTAGTTTTCACTCAATCACTATTAGTTTTAATTTTGTTTAATTTTATAAAAGTTTTCCAGACTTCTTATTTTCACTGTACTTTTAGTGTTTTATGGATGACAAAAATAATAGGCTAACTAGTATCATTTAAAAGTGTTTAATTGAATTCAAATTAATTGTTACTGCAATCTAGTGGCATTTTCATGTTTAATTCATGTTTAATGCAGGTTGTTTGTTCAGTTTTATAATATATACCATGTATCTAAACTTTTTTTTTAATCTATAATCTTTTTTGTTGGATTTGCAGTCATAAAAATGTTTTTTTTTTTTTTTTTAGTTTAGTTTCAGTTTTCTCAGTTATGTTATCTCTATACTTTTTTTTGTTTTGATTTTGAAGTCAGAACAACATTAAAATATAGGCAACATAGGTTATTTTTTAAATGACTTTTATTTTTATTTTCTGTGACCACAAACATAAAGAGTGTAAATTTCTACAGAATATGAGGGTTTGTGTGCTGTGATCCTGTTGATTATAAGACAGTATGTGTGTGTGTTTTTTTGTATGTATGTGGGTGCGTGTGTAGACATGCAAATCATGGCCCCCCGGTGCGGTTGTCTGAGGTGGCTGATTGGGGAAAGGCGCGAAGAATTATGAACAAGCTGATTTTATTGTCATCTCTGTACCGGGAGTTATTTTCACTCGGGTGCCAAATAGAAACAGGTAGCAGACGGTCATGACAGAATTCTGTTTAGAAACCAATTACCCGAGTGCTTTTCAAATTGATTTCATTTTGTGGTACCCATGTGCTGCGGCGGCCGTCCGTTCGAGCCTCTCTTCTCCTCTCGGTGTCCCTCAGGATTCCTCATCTAAGTGGCCGTGTTCCTATCAGACGCAATGTAGTCTGTGAAGAAAGTAAAGGTGAGAAAAGAGAGAAGAGAAAAGAGGAGGCAATGAATTATAAGGAAGTTTGAAATCATAAAAGAGGGGGGCGGGAGGAGAAGGACGCATTCATGCGTTCACTCCTTCACAGGTTGTTCTCTCTTCAATGCCAGTCATCAATCATCTGCAGATTAATGATGGACACACATGAACGGGGGTCTGCGGCTGGGAGGCGTGTTCAGACGTGTGTGTGAGGAGACAGAGGGGTTCTTAATGAAAGCAGCTTCATGCGTGGCGTGGCCTGGCTGGAGCTGAGGGGTAGCATGCCCAAGCATGTCCAGTGTGGATCTGGAGCAGGATTTTCTGGTCCATTATTGGACATATTACTGTCTATGTATACTTAATAGTGTCTATCTGTTCAGGTGCTGCTCAGACTCAAATCTCATTCTCACTTTGCATCTCACACACTGACCAAAAATTTAACAATTGATGTTCAGGTGGACTGAGAACTTCAGGTTGGCAGTTGGTGGGGACTTTTCTAATTTATTCTGAGGGAACTAATATGGACCTCCACATTCGAAAAAAAAAAAAAGATTTTGCTGCTTGTTCAATTAAAATGAGCTAAAGCAATGTAATTTCTGAATATTTTATCTTAATTTAATTGTGTTCAGTCCACCTCAATGTGTAAAACTGAAGTTTGATTTGGGACCACACAAATAATTTTTGTTGCATTACCTGAAACTGCATTGATGGATTTTTATTTGCATATGACTGAATTGGGAGAATAAATATTGAAATTAAATGTTATTTATGTATAATTTTTGAGTAAAGAAAAAGACCTAGTGTTTTCAGTTATGTTGGACATTAAAAGAGTTTCTGTTGTTGTTGGTTTTTTGTGAATACCATTGTTCTGAAGAGTAGAACTTGTGGTTGGTTTTAGGTTGACTATTGTTTTTGTTGCTTCATTCAGTTGACATAGCTGTGGTAATGATAGTTTATATTAAAAAAAATTGTCTAGAATTAAAAGGAAGGTTCACCCAAAAATGAAAATTCTGTTATTAATTACCCACCCTCATGTCGTTCCAAACCTGTAAGACCTTCATTCGTCTTCGGAACACAAATGAAGATATTGTTGATGAAATTTGAGAGCTTTCTGACCTTGCATAGACAGCAACATAACTACCACATTCAGGGCCCAGAAAGGTAGTAACGTCATCGTAAAATAATCCATGTGACATCAATGGTTCAACTCTAATTTTATGAAGCTATATGAGAATACTTTTCGTGTGCAAAAAAACTAGATAATTTTATTCAATAATTTCTTCTCTTCCATGCAGAGGTGTAAAGTGCTTGAGTAAATGTAATTATAGTTACTGTCTTTTCGGATACTTTGTAGTTTTACTGAGTATCAAAAATATTACCAACTTTTACTCTCTACTTCACTTTTACTATCCCTTTAACATGGTAAAATGCATCAAACTGAGCTGAAAGAACTGTATTCTTATTGGTAGTTAAAAGCCAGAATATTGTCCAAAATATCTGATAAACGAACACATAAACAGCAGGATGATATGTAGTTTTTTTTTTGTTAATAGGTTTTATTTGGAGCTTTCTGATTCCTTGCCGTCCTCTGTATTAGCCTTTATGTAAAAATACATGAATAAACATACACAAATAAAGAAAGACATTAACTTTTGTATTAGGTTGCAAGTCAAATTGAACCATTTCATGTAAGGTTTTTGAGTTGTCTGACATACTTGGTAACATTTGATGAAATTTTGTGACTTTTTCTCATTTAGAGTCATGACCATACCTACAAAATGTTGACACGCTGACTTATTGAAAAATGTGCATACAATATTTCTATTACAATTATGATTTTTGTTGGTCATATATATGGTGGAATGGGGGAACACGCCCCCCTTAAGGTATGTGTAATTTTTTTTTCTGTGAAACAAAAATTAAATGTATTCAGAAAAGTTATCATAGTTTTAGGGACAAAAAAAGTATGAAAAATGTCCAGAGTTTTCATATAATTGGATTTTTAACAAAAATTTAATTTGTACAAAGGGGGCGTTTTACCCCACCTTCAAAATCAGAGTACAGGCAATTTTAGATACAAAAAAAAAAAAAAAATTATTATTATTTTTTTTTTTAAAGAATATAATCAGTAATTATGAATTACAAAATTATAATAGCCTAGTTGAAACATTTTGTTAGCTGATGCTAACTGGCTAGCTAACTAGCTACCTGATGCTAACTTGAGGTAATTTTTAAATATAAAATTCCAATATTTTTATTCAACCAACTAGAATACATTTGATGGAAAAACAAAGGATTTGATGTTCAGAACAGAATAACTACAGTAATTGCCCATTGCCCCCGGGGGGCGTTTTGCCCCACCAGGTGGGGGGAGTTTTACCCCACTAACTATGCTTGAGAAAAAGCTTTATCAGAGGTTTATCAGATTTTTTCAGATTTTTTTGTCTTTCATAGATTGCATTTTTTGTCTTCTCATAGATTGCAAACATAGTGAATTGTACTGAACCCAATTAGGGTCAGTTTAACCCCTATCATAACAATCATGCATAACATCATATAAAGGCTCAGCTAAAAATAAAAATCATCTTAAATCATCATTTGCTCACCCTCGGGTCATTTCAAACCAGTATGATGATCTTTCTTGTAAGGAAAACAATAGGAGAAATTCAGAAGCAAGGGTAGTAAATGGAGTCTTTGAACCTTCAAAAAGAATACAGAAGCACCATGAAAGTGGTCCATATGACTCATTCACTATATAATGTCATATGATAGCTTTATGTGAGGAACAGACCTAAATTTACGTCATGAAAAAACATGAGGGTAAGTAAATAATGACAATATGTGGGTGAATTGTTTGTTTAGAAAATACAGTGTAATTACTGTCAGTATATAACTGATTAAAATAATATTAAGCATTTCACATAGAACGTCTATATCAACATCAGTCTCACATTCATGAATAACTTTGGCTAGCAACTTTGGAGGAATATCATGGACTAGAAAGTTTATCACCAACTCACTCCGCTGACCAAACTGCAGATGGGCGAGATAGAAACGATTGCATTTCACATCTATCAGAAAGTGCTCAGCTTTCAGAATGCCGTTAGCAATCTAGACATCAATAAGTGCAGTGGATTGATCAGGGGTTGTGGATTGGGGGTTGAAGCGTGCGAGTGGATTCAAACATCTTCAGAAGGAGTACTTAATTGATGATCAAACGCGGCAGGTGTAAATAGCTGTTGCATGCACGCTTCAGAGTGAGCGTGAGTGTTTGCGTGCGCGTGTGAGCAGCGGTGAGAGCTATCAAAGCACAGAGAGGAACTTGAGAGGCCTCATTCAGGGCAAAGCCTTTCAAAATGACCTCGGGGTCAAAACTGGACAACTGTACACAAACCCTGCAAAACAGACATGAAAGGCTGAAATCACACACACACAGACCCCTCTCACCTCCCCACTCACCCTCATTCAACAAACATGGACACAAAACACATTTGCACATGTTCAAATACCAAATTGTGGACCCAGATGAGACAAAATTGCCCTTCCACAAACACATTTTGTGGTTTGTTTAAATGTGTACAGCACAATAGAAGAAAATTGCAGCTGAATTAAATGCGCTGGCTATGCTGGACTGATTTTAGTTTTCATATTTTGTGCTATTTGGTTTCACCTCCAAATGTGTTTGTAGTTGTCTGTTTTAGCATTAAATATAGTGCCAGAGACTGAGGATTCAAACAATGTTTACACTGAGTCATAACTTGACACATTGTTTAACCAAAACTGACAATATTGCAAATATTAACCATGGAAAAGAATCAGCCTAGATCTAGCAGCTAGTATGACTTTATTAGTTTTGCTATAACTCAAAACTGTAGTTTTTGTATCTTTTTATATTTTTGTGCTTTGATTGTCTGAAATAAACTCTTAACTAGCTGAGAACACTATTATTGATGCTGGTCACTGGCATCTTAGCGCACTCACCTGAGGTGTAGTACACTTGTTCACTAATCTGCACATCTTCAGATGGCTACATCTACAGTACTATGCCACTGTAACTTAACCGAATCAGATAATGCTAATTCTGTGTGAGGTTAATGAGACTTTTTTTTCTGTGCCCTTTGTATGAGGTGGTGTGAAGTACTAAGGAGCTGGTTGGATGCCACATCTCTGGCATGCATTACTGTTGTGCATGCATTGATTTTTTGTATAGTTTTTATAGTGTTTTTGTATAAAGATATATATCATATGCATGTTACTTTATGGATTATATACATTTTGAATTATTTGGATGGTAACACTTTAGTATAGGGACCAATTCTATTAACTAGTTGCTTATTATTAATGCCTATTATTAACATATTGGCTGTTTATTAGTACTTATGAAGCAAATATTCTGCATGACCATATTCTGCATCCCTTATCCTACCTAACTTAACAACTACCTTACTAACTATTAATAAGCAGTAAATTAGCAGTCTATTGAGGCAAAAGTCATAGTTCATGGTTTGTTAATGGACCTTAAAATAAAGTGTGACCATTTGGATTATATGTTATTACTGGGATTTCTAATGAAGTATGAAAATCTATTGTTAGATCAAGTCTCCATGCCAGAATATTAGATATTAGATATATATTAGATATCCCAGATGCCAGATCCTGTCAGAATTTTTTTTTTTTTTTTTTTTTTTTTTCTGAATAACTATAGTCAACAAAGTTGTCTAATACCCAAAACCTGTTAACAGCAAGTCTTGTCTGGTACCCAAAACCAGTGTTTTGTCTGGTACCTAAAACTCTACAATAGTTTTCTGTCAGTCAAAAAGTTGACTGAGAAAGTCTGAGAAGAGAAAAAGCAGGAGACAAAGTAACAAAGCACCAATTCAACAAGTACTATTATACCACAAGCAATAGCAATGGACAATTTTGGAAATATTTTTCAAACCTCATCAGATTTACATTACTCTATACAGGTGACTTTGGTTACTATAACCTGATTCTTGGACACTGTCTTTAAAAATATATTTACCATAATGTGCGCAATGTGTGTTGTGTATCTTCTTCACCATATTTTTGGGGACAAATTTGTACACAGAAGTGAGATAAATTTGGCAAAACTTTTTTTTTTTCTGTCTTTTTTTAATTGTAAAAATGCAAAAAGTTTTTTTTTTTTTTTTTTGCTAGGTTGTCATTTACATTTTTATTTTCAATAATTAGCTGTATATAAAAAGTAGCTTATGTGGAATCAATGGAATGACATAGCTATGTCATAGAATGATAGCTATGTAAATGTCATAGAATGATAACTATGTGTGTGTGGGTATGTGCACTGTTTTGCCATTTTTTTGTCAATATAAGTCTCTGATTTGGTTCTGTGAGCATATTAGAGAGAATCTTGTTAAGTAGATAGACTGCTGTGATATTTAATGCATGGGCACTTCTATATTTTCCTTTTCATTGACCTGTATTTTTCCCACTAATTTAGTGAAGTTTTGTCTCATGTGTAAATAATAATTACGGTTTACTATATGTCTGAATTTGCATTTGTTGTCACCTTAGCATCATTATCTGAGTTCTGTGGCTGTTTTTTGTGTTATTTGATATGCCATACAGGTTGTGGCAAATACTGTGGTGTGAAATGAGAGCAAGGCAGTGACTTGGTATATCAGGAGCTTGCGTCCCGAGAGCCGCATAAACCTCTTGCCTAATCCTGCCCGGGCACTGCCTATACCTCTGCACGCTCACAAAAAGCTCCTGCCACAATATTTAGGGAACCAGGCATTCCCTGCTTATCTTCAAACCAGAGCCCTCAATGTTCTGTCCTCTAATGCCTGATGCTTCCCTTCTACAGCTGATCAAAGTACTATTTTCTAAATTTCAAGCTTTTTAACTTCAATGGTCTTAAGAGGGATGAGGCAGATCAAACTAAGACGATGAGAGAGGAGAAAAAAGAGAGAATGAGAGAGAGAAGGGGAGAGGGAGAACATCTTTGTAGTCTCTTTCCTTTGTTTTTCCTCTCCTACTTTTATACTGGGCCGCTAGATAGGTCAGCTCTATTACCAATCCGCCAGCCCACAAATATTTAAAACAAATTGAATCGCACACCCAATACCCATCACAATTACGGGAGGCACAATAACTAAATTAGCAATTCAACACAATAATTGGAAATGCGGCTTGCGCGGTCCCGGCAGCCTCCCTGGAGGGCCCTGCTGATCTACGGAGGCACGTCAGTGCCACTAATTCCACAGCTAATTACAGACGCACAGCAGAATGAAGTTGTTTGTCTCCAAATACCATTTTCAGTGTTGAGAAGAACAGAGGCCATGCTGAGATAGACTAAAAAAAGTGCGTGTGGTCACGTTTGTTTGTGTCTTTTGTGCAATTTCTTGTTTGTTATTGTCGTTTTAAAAAAATCCGATAATGGTAATGACGGTTTGAAAAGAGACGCTTAGATCCATTTTTTTTCTTTCTTTTTTTATCAGGCTGAAAGTTACAAAGTGCTGACCGTTTTATCATTTGCATTTTTATTAGCATTATTATTAGTAGTTACTTTAGTATTAATATTTAATCATTTATTTACTCATAATATTTACTCAATTTACTCATATATTTTGTTCGTATTCTAATTATATAAAAGTAATGATCCAAATTATTGTGTAAACATTTAATGTACTTTGAAAAGTCAACATTATGCAAAATTGTAAGAATATATATAGAACTCAATAGTTTGGTGTCAGTAAGATTTTATCCTTTCTTTCTTTTTTTTGAAAGAAAGAAATGTATACTTTTATTCAGCAAGTATGAATTCAATTGTCAAAATGCCTGACATTTGCAATATGAAAAAAAACCAGATTTCAAATAAATTTTCTTTTGAACGTTCTATTTATCATATCACAGTTTCCACAAAAATATTAAGTAGCACAACTATTTTCAACATTGATAATAAGAAATGTTTCTTGAGCTTTGCCATCACAAGAATAAATTACAAAATGGTTATTTTATATTGTAATAATACAGTATTTCACAATATTACTGTTTTTACTGTAGTTTTAATCAAATATACAGCTTTGGTGAGAACACTGTAAAACAATCAGTTGCTACCTTACATTTGAAAGTTTAATCAAGTTGGCTGTCATTTCAGCACAAGTTATATTAAACTGACTTAAAACATCAAGTTTAAGTTGAAATTGGTTAAAATTATTTTCATGAGTTAAAGTAAATGTATGTTATCATGACCTATTGATCATATGATATCATTTTTTAGAGTGTACATAAGAGACACACTTCAATTATTTTGAAAACATAAATAATGCTCACAAACCCAAACTAAAATATAGTGAACAAATAGAAAATATTTTAGAATGCCTGACTTAAGCCATGCGTGATCTTGATATATGCATAATGCTTTTATAATCTGATATTTTAGGGGGACTTCGCATTATATGACATTACAGTCACTGGCTGCCTGTTGCTCTTAATTAGTGGGCAAATTGGCCAAACAGTTCCATCACAAGTCCTGCCCATCAGAGACCTTATTAAAGAGTTTTGCAGTTAGCTTTAAATCACCAACATTAGATCAGTGCACTCTGATTGAATGAACATTAATATCATATTTACTTGTCACTACGTAATCCGCAGCTTTATAGGCCTATATACTTTCATATATCATTGCAACAGAGACATCGAGTGACCTCAAAAAAGTATTTGAACACTTCTGAGATACAAAATATCAAACCAAGTGGCTTTTGCAAAGAAATACCCTTGTAAGAGGCATTTTTGCACTTGAAAAGTGTGTTTAAAGCATTATTATTTTAGCATTGAGATACTAGTTTTATTAATATTTTGAATTAGTTTTATTTTTAATATTTTCCTTTTTTATTTTAATTTGTAGGTCTTAGTAATTTTGTTGCTTTGTCATTTTTATTTATAGTTTTTATTCATTTTTATTTTAGTTTTTAATATGCTTTTAGTTTTAGTTAAATGTTTTAAAAAATAAATACAACTTGAATTTGTTCATATACAATATATATATATATATATATATATATATATATATATATATATATATATATATATATATATATATATATATATATATATATATATATATATATATATATATATATTGTTTTATAAGCAAATTGCTGACAGCTACTAAACATCAAACTCTGTTTTTCATATCAGAATGAGAAAAAAAAAAAAAGGATTCCATCTTAATCTGTAATCTGGTTGTCCTGGGAGAGATAGGCTTCAAAAGTGCATAAACAAACATGAGGAATCAAATCTCTCTGTGTAATTAAAATCACACCCAGAGATGACAGGAAAAAGCACCCCGATTTTTGGAGTGGGGTTCTGCCATGAACACTGGTGCAGTTGTGAACTATAGAAAAAGAGAGAGACGGGGCCTTTTGGCAGCTGCCCTTCCTAGCTCATCCCTTCAGAATGGGGGACAGCAGATTGAATATTTTAATAGGATGGATGAGAGCACATCAGTGGAAGAGAGAGGATTCAATCAGGCGCCTCCGCCAGGGTATCATTTCAGTTTCATATGTTTCCTTCGACTTGACAGTACTTGAAAAACAATGACAGTGACCCAGTTGCAGGATTCTAATTAGTATTAGATATGCAACAGTTGAGATTAGAATGCAGGCTTCCTTTATGGCGGACGGGCTCTCTGATTACCCAAGCTGCACAAGTGTCAGGCCATGATAAAAGCGGGGAAATAGGGATCCAGATATAGGGCATCGTGAGCACCCGGCAGCACATCATTTCACTGGGGGTGATATTTATTTCTAAATACTTCTACTCTTGCTGCCATACATAAAGTTATTTTAATCAGCAGGGTGTTTTTTCTCAAAGATACAGGCAAGGGATGTCTGTCTTCTCACGAGTGCATGTGCTTGGATATCTAGTGAGATGAGAGAGTATATTAGGGATATCTGTGTCTACCTAACACTGTATGTACAAAAAAATAAATAAATAAATAAGTAAATAAATAAAATAAATAAAAATAAAAAAAAGAAAATAAATAAATAGAAACGAAAATAAATAAATACATAAAAAATTACTGTATCTGTAGTTCAAACAACATTTAGCACATCCTGTACATCTCTGTAGTCAAATGTAGTCAAAAAATAGTTTGAGGTTTATAAAAGGGATAGTTCTGTCAAAAAAATAAAAAAATAAAAAAAAATAAATAAATAAAATAAATAAAAATAAAAAATAAAAATTCTCATCATTTACTCATCCAGACTGTGTGACTTACTTTCTTCTGCAGAACTCAAAAAGTTATTTTGAAGACCACTGGAGACCAGACAACATTGAAGTGCATTGATTTTTATTATTTATAGACAAAAAATGCAATGAGATATTTTTCAAAATATCTTATTTTGTGTTGCACAGAAGAAAAAGTCATATACACTCTTAAAAATACAGATCCACGAGGAACCTTTAACATCCATGGAAACTTTCCATTACGAAAAAAGAAGTGGAAAAAGGTTCTTCAAATTATTAAAATATTCTTTACACTAAGAAATAGATGGTTCTTTTCAGAACTGTTCATTTAACTGTTCAAAACCACCTTATTTTTAAGAATCTAGTAAGTGATGACAGAATTTTCATTTCTGGTTGAACTGTTCCTGTAACATATAATAATTTACATTAGCATTCTTTTTTTAAACCAATTGTAATGTATGGTGTTGGCAGGAAGTACAAGAATGTGGAAGCTGGATACTCCACTGGCTTTTTCACAGTAATGTATCGTAAACACAAAACACAAGGGTCACTTTAGCATGGCAGCCTCCTGAATGCTATACTACCTTCTGAATCCCAACATTACAAAATATTAGTCATCTTTCTCAAAAACAATTAAAATAACACCTATTAAACATTTACTCCTCCTATTCAGTCCATTGCAAAACATGGGAATTCAAAATCCTCTGTCCAATTTCAGTAATGCTTGCTTCATGCCAACAGAAATTATTTGCATGTAATTATTCATGTCATGCAAATAGATTAAGTAAACTTATATTTAACAATATAAATAGATAAACGAAATTGTGACTAAATGTTCAAGAGTTGTCTTGAATTAGCTCATTTAAACTAAGTAAATGGTTCAAAAAGTATTTTTTAATTGTGTAATATTTTGTGTTTATTGTGTATTCAACTTATTTGTTTACTGCAATAGACAACTGCATAAGCAGTCACATAGAGAGACATGCACTACTGAGAACTGCAATAAACATTGGTAGCAGTACATTTCAATTGTATATTTCAGTTCTTATTTCAATTGTATGTTTTTGTCTGTGATATTCAGGGAAGACATCCAATATAAATCAAAATGTTTATATTTTTATACTATATAATAAAATGAACAATAAATATTAAGAATACACAGGATTATAGGTGGAATAAATTATAGAATTTCTTTGACAAAGATCTGATTGCTGTCTCTTACACAGAAACAATGTTTTGTGTGTATCAGTGTGCAAGATAATCTTTACTCTTTATGGAATGGTTTAATTTCAGCTACTTTCAGCTTTTGAAACAAAAACATACTCAGTGTAAATGACTATTCATAATATAAATAGCTTAATTTAATGGCAGAACATGCATGCTGTATTTTTGCTTATTGGTTAATTATAGTGAAAAATCATTAAAAGCAGAATCGAAAGCATCCAAAATACTTATAATAATAATAATAATAATAATAATAATAATAATAATACTTAGTAATTTATTTAAAAGGAGACATCTTCATTTAGAAGATTAAAATAAGGATATTATTATGTATTTTATGTCTTAATTCATAGTAGACATGTGCACTCAGAATGTAAAAAAGTTCATATTTGTTTGGTACCCATGTGTTCACAGCTTGGCCGTTAGAAAAGTCTGGAGACTGTGGGTTCACGCTGACACATCCTCGTTCTGGACCCTCCACCAAATCCCATTAACTCTCTCTCTCTCTTTGCTCAGTATTAGTCACAAGTCAAAGATCAGCAGCCTGGCCATTCTCTCTAATTAACCCAGCATACACACACTCGCTCGTACACACACGCACAGCAGGTAGCAGCAGAGTGCTGGGATGTTGGGTCAGTTGAAAGTCCACAGAGCATTTAATTAAAACTTTCTGAGCATTCTGCCTAATGGCACAGCTGCACGGAGTCCAGAGGCGGCTTCATTTGGCCGTCTGAGCTCGGGTCAGTGGCTCATGTTGTGACACTGCTTTAATCCACTGGACCTCCACTCGTCTCAGTGGGCTTGACATCCCTCACCTGCAGTCTGCCCATAGAAAGGTTAAACTAAACGGTTCTTTGGATAGTACAGTTGTTGCAGAGGTAACCACCTGTCCTTATGAATGTCACGGCAAAATGAGTCTGTTTGCACTTACAGTATCTACACATGCAGTCAGTGTATGTGAAAAACTTCACTGAAACTTTCTTTGTGATGTATATGTTAGATTTTTAGGGCTCACTGATATGCTGCTGAACAAAATTGCTCTATTATTAGAACACTAGATGGCAGTGTTACACACATGTGCTCTCACAGCTCCACCATCACTGTCATATTAGAAATGTAAAGTGTTTGTAAATACAAGATACCAGGCACCACAAATTTAAGAATAAACTATTATTATATAAATTATATTAATTAAAAAAATTAATTTATAGTGTCTACATTTATGCATACACACACACACACACACACACACACAATTATTTAATTGTTTTTATTAACATTTATTCATTCATATTTACATTTTTTGTTGTTAAAAATAATATTTTTGAGATATAGAATATTTATTAAACTGATATTGATACATTTGGAAGGACAATCTAAAACAGAGAGAATTTTTCTATACATTTGACTTAAGTGTATACATATAAATATATATATATATACACATACACACACAGAAATGATTGTATTATGAAACAGCGGATAAATCACCTACTTATCATTTTGAATTAGTCATTTTGTCCAGACAAATTAAAACACTGATAATGAAAGAAACTGAAAATATTTAGCTTTTCTCATCACCTGCATCTTTTGTTGGCATGTGAGTATCGTATACTGCATGGCCACGGGATTCCCGAAAATAAAAGAACCTGTAAATGGCAGGTGTTAATAGCTATAACATTGATTCTACGTGTTAAAGTATATTTCAGCCACTCTCATTAACACCAGCATGCCTTAAAGGCTCTTTTCACACTCACTTGTTTTTATGAGTGAGTTTCACTAAACTCCTGCTGTGACATTGTTATAGGAAACGAAACAGTCATTGGAATTTTCATAATTTAAGTCATTAATGTCAGACAAATGGACAGAGAGCAAAAGAGGGAGGAGAGAGACAAATTAGATGATGCTGTTATTAACCACTTCATTCATTTATTGAAATAACATTCAACTAATAAAATTTATTTTATTGTCTTGTTTATTTATTTATTTTTTTTTGTGCTCTTACACTGATGTAGCTTCACTGCCCTAGTTTTGCGGCCCAAATTTTTAGGTTTGAATCAAATACATGGATGTTTGAACTATAATAGCTTGCTAACACCCAAGACCTTGGTATTCTTCCAGGTGCCTTTGCTTTCCTCTCCTTCGCATGGCTCCCTTGATCGCTCTCTTTTTCTCTCCATCCCTCTGTCTTTGTTTTTTGCTCTGTTGTTTCTGGCTCACAGTGGGCACAGTAGAGGTCAGGTGAAGGGCTTTCAGGCCTATTCAGCTTGCTCAGGCCCGAGGTTTAAATAACACCCAGAACCCAGTGACCCTGCACAGACTGCAGCTCAGCAGCCGATGGCTAGTACAGCTACCTGTAATACACAAAGTACAAACACACCTCTCTAGCCCTCTTTCACTGCCTCCTGTCGCATCTGTATTAGATTCTTGCCTTTCTTTGTATTTCATCTCACACGCACACAGACTCAGTGCTTTCTTTCACTCTAACCCATGTCCTGAGGAGAAGTGTGCTGTTCATTTTCCTACACAATCAGACTTTTTTTTTTGCCTAGCAGATGATAAAATTAGGTAAAAAATCCCATTGGTTTTTCTATGGAAATATTTTAACATTTGGGCAGTAAGCTACCACTTAGAAACCACCCAAAAAACCCTAGCAATGCCCTTGCATACACTCAAACACCTTAGCAAATGCACAGAAACACCCTGGCAACCACCCACAGCATTCTACCAACCTGGTGGTGAGTTATTCTGCTGAAAAAGAAAGAAAAAAAAAAAAAATTAAATCAGCCTAAGCTAGTCTTAGCTGGTTTAAGTTGGTCTACAAGCCTGGCCATACTGGTGTTCAGTTAGTTTAGCTGGTGGACTGGCCCAAAGCCCCTTTAAAAATCCAGCCAACAGACCAGGCTGGAAGGCCAAATAAAATCAGCAAACCAGTTTAGCTGGTTTAATGTGGTTTTTCAACAAGCTTTTCCTCATAAAAAATGTAAATATGTGACCCTGGACCACAAAACCAGTCATAAGGTTCATTTTTTTTTAAATGAGATTTATAGAGATTTATTTATAAAGCTGAATAAATAAGCTTTCCATTGATGTATGGTTTGTTAGGACAGGACAGTATTTGGCCGAGATACAACTATTTGAAAATCTGGAATCTGAGGGTGCAAAAAATCAAAATATTGAGAAAATCTCCTTTAAAGTTGCATAATAATGCATACTACCAATGCATATTACTAATCAAAAATTAAGTTTTGATATATTTACGGTAGGAAATTTACAAAATATCTCCATGGAACATGATTTTGACCCATGCAATGCATTTTTGGCTATTGCTACAAATATACCTGTGCTACTTAAGACTAGTTTTGTGGTCCAGAGTCACATATGTACTTTTTTTAAATTTTATTTATTATTTCCTTGTTATGTGATATGATTTACAGAATGAGAATGAATATATATATATATATATATATATATATTTATTAATATTTTTGCAAACAGCTAAGACCCATCATTACTCTATAGCTCCATATTTATGTATTGCAGTTACCTTCTTAGAAATGATTAAATGCACAAATCTCCTTCTTATCTTACAGTTTCAAATTATTAATTTCATCTAGTCATATGAGAAAGCTGAGAACATACATGAAATATAATATAGGTTATATTTTTAATCGGTAACTGTCTTAAATACAGTTCAATGATGTGATTCTCTAGTGTCAAAACATTTACCTCAGAAATCCTGTCTTTATCCATTAAAGAAACCTTGAACTTGGATTATTCATACACATTGAGGAGGTTGAGGCTGTATGTGAACATGTGAAAGACACATATGATATGTGACATGAAAAAGCTCACGGCGTCCAGTGTTTTTCCTCTTTAATACAGAGTGTGCTATGGTCAGCTACTTCAAAGCAGAAGAGAGCTACCATCTCCCCCCCCACACACACACACAGACAGGAGAGCTGCCCTGAGGAGACGGGAGTCAGGCTGTCAGGACCAGCCAGCATGCGTCTAATCCTCAATCTCTGTTTGAAATGCAGGGCCAGGGTCAAGGATTACAATAAACTCTGATTATCAAATAATTCATGCATTCTTATTCCAACAGAGTGCCCCATACCGCCACCCGTGAATACAGAGCTGGAGGAAGGAGACGGGGAGGGTCACATCAAAGAGGAGAGAGAAAGAGTGAAGGAAGAAGAGAGACAAACAGATAGGCTTAGGGCTTCTTTCCCACTGACATGTTCCTTCAGGCCACAGCACTGGCATCCTCGCATCCCCAATCTTTTCCTGTATCTTGTCCTCAGATCCCAAAGCAACCAGAGGCACACAAGACGGAGAGTGCTATCTGTCAAATATCTGACACGTTCAGAAAAGAGCAGTTATGATAGAGGCATTTCATGCATGAGCGTCTATGTGTGTGCGTGTTTGTGTATGCATGTGGCAACCAGGCGGAACATCACTTCCTCGCCGTGCAATCCCACAGGCTCCTCTGGGTGTCCTCGTCCCCTGTCCCCTGGCTGGACATTAGCATTCATAGAGCCAGTAGGCCATGTCATTCTCCATGCCGCCTCCCATTGAGATGTGCTGAGAGGTTCCAGCTGCTACCCCGCAGGTCACCCGCTCCGGCTCTTACTCAGACAGTTCAATGACCGCTGCAATATTTACGCAATAGATCACAATTATTACTGTAGTGTATTGATCAAATGTAGATGAAGCTAACCTTGTGCATGGATCAGTGAGAGAGGTTAGCGAGCGCTCCGCACCCTCCCTGCATGCTGAACGTGGGTTATCGCTTCCCAGTTTAGCTCTGCAAACACATTGATGCCGAAATCTCACATTTGTTCGCTCAAATGGTGATAAAGATCTCTAAGGTCAGGGCGTATTGTTTCTGCTTAATATTTATATTGCACAGTATCTCTGAGATCATAATAGATGGAGATTGTTATCAGTTTATGCTTCTGTTGCTCTTGTTTTTTTATTTATTTTTGTTATCACTGTATGCTTCTGTTGCTATTGTTTTTTCATTTTTTCATTATTTTTTGTCTAGCATACTTTCAAACTTGGCATTTAACAACTTTTGCACTAGAGGTGACACCACTATGGCAGTACCATGTTACAGTTAGCATGGTATTTTCTGTTAGGCTATATTGATATTAAATTATTACATTTAGGGTTGGGGAATATTCTGAATAAACTGTATTACGCCTACTATTCAACATGAAACATACAGTGTAACCAGTGATATCCAATTCTTAAGTAAATGACTCTTATGAGCCTTTTTTTAAATTTAATTTAATTTTTTTTAGTAAATCAAATGCATGCTGTGCGACCAATAATTGCAATCCATTTACAAATATTTCAATACGAAAATATTTTTCTGTTCATCTTAGTCTGCACTTACATTACTTAACGCACATAAAAATTTTAACAAAACTTTTCATGATTTTGTCCACGTACTGACGAGACAAACATAGTACACCCGTAAAACCGGGCCTGGCCGTGCAACCAGTGAAGTCTGAGTCTCGAGCTAATGACTCAAAGTCATATGAACCGGGGTTTTTAGTGAATCAAATGCATGCCGTGCTACCAGAGAAGCTCGAAAAGACTCCGAAAGACTCTTATGAGCCGGATCTTTTTAGGGAATCATAAACTCATAAATCAGAGCATTTCTTCAAGTAATGCAAATCACGTACTGAAATGCAAATCTTTAATATCTGAAGACTTGCAAATATACTTAGAGACAGAAAATGGGGTAAAACAAGGGTAAACATTGGCAGTGCTTTTACAAAATGAAAGAATTTGATGGAATGCTTGGGTTTCAATCGAGGCAGGTATAAGTTAACTCAATTTATTTTTTTTTTAACCACACGTTAGCCCTTTAACATTAAAGACCCGTACGAGTGTTTGACACTGCTTTTTGTGATGTTTGAGTTGGGAGTGATGTGCGAAACTGCATGATGAGTGTAAAACATGCTTTATTTTTGTAGTTCCGCTAAGACACACTATTAGCGCAGAAACTGCATTCTTCATTTTTAATAATACATATTACTTTTTTGTGAGAAAAATCTTAACTTCATTCAAGCCTTTAGTTATTTAACAGCCATTTTTTTTGTAAATGAGCTTCACTTGTGTAAACTACCTTTTGGCTGTAAGTGGCTCTGTGGTAAGTCCCAGTGGTAGCTCTGGCAGTGTGAGAGAAGTTGATTTCCTGTCAGCACTGTTCTCAGCAGATGCCTGGCTGAGAGGGCACAGGCAGTGGGAACAACACTCCATCTCTACTGCCATGGCACTGGGCACTGTCTGCCACCACTGCCCCCTGCCCACTTCAATCAATTACTCAGCCATTTGAAATCATACCCCTTTGTTTTGTCTGGCCCACCATCTTGAAGTCAAGAATTTTCTGTCCTAGACCCCTGCTTCATTGTCCTCTGTTCAATGCATAGATATAACAGACTCGCTTAACTGCTTCTATTGAAAAGAAGTTTGTGATAATGATTTCTGTGTGTTAGCTGAAGTGGCACCATGGAACTTAGAATAGTGGACATATTTCATCGGACAAAATCAAAGCTATAAGGCTATAAGAACCATTTCTGGGGTCTCATTTATAAAACTCTCCGTAGATTTCATCCTAAAAGTGTACGTACGCACAAAAGCTAGATTTTGCGTACGCGTGATTTTTTTTCAGATTTATAAAACCATGCGTACGCCAGAACCTGTGCAAAAATCCCTTTATAAATCCCAGTCAGGGGAAGATTGCGCGTACTCCAGCAAGACTCCTCCCAGAAATCACCATATATGGAGCTTACAACGCCTAGTTTTATTATGCATAACCTCATCTGCATATCATTTCCATGCATATTCCTATCCACGTGACACGTGTTTAACACCGTCAAAGGTACAAGACATTAAGGAAATATGAGATCCTGACTGTAATTCCATTTGGGCCATAGCCTACACATTCATTTTTATTGCTAAAAGTTATCCAGTATCCTTGTTACGTTTTATAATGAAAATATCCATAAAAACAAAACCGTTTAAAATAGTTGATCTCATTCTGTTACACAGGTAATATAGTTTTAAACAATTCAAATCAAATTAAATTTATGCAGTTTTGTTGATGAGGTGAACACAAGCTGAACATCTATTTTTAGTGGAAACAGCTGATATAATAGGCCTATATTTTTTTTGCAGTGTAAATACAATTGTCTGACTCGGCGAATTACTGAAAATATTTTAAAAAGGAAATGTGCAAATCCGTTTTCCTTTAATGGTATCCTTCAAATACGGTGGTATTTTTTTATAATGTTTTGGAGATGCCTTAACACGACATCAACACGTCCGTGCAGCTGTGGTTGTACAGTAAGATATTATCATCGGTCCTATTCAAACCGGACAATGGGCTGACCGTTCGACCACTGTATCCAGCTGTGTCCGCCATAATATCGAAGTAAGTGCACATCATGATCATTATTGTTCTCGCTAAAAAATAAATAAATAAATAAATAAATCCTCGTAACATGAGATTTGCAGTTTAGTTTAAAAATGAATTATTGTGTGCCTATAGCACTCCTCGCTGTCATTAAAACATAAGATGCCACATGAACAGTGATCAAATGCATCCACTACATGTCTAAATTAAATTTTGTTTAACTTCTGCATAATGACTTTTTGTAATTTCAGTGCTTATCTCCATTAATGAGAGTGGAATATTTTTTTGTAAATATGCATATCGAAATGAAAACACAGTTTAAAATCGTTTACTTCATTACTTCTCACTCCAAAAGAGTTCGTGCGCATGGTCTAGAATGTCCGTACGGTGCGTACATATTTACACCAAGTTTATTTTTTATAAATCCGGATATGTGCGTGGAAAATTGCTTACGCATATTATATGCCCATTTTGTGGATACACAACGTTTATAAATGAGACCCCTGGTGTATCTGTCTATGGTACAAGTTCATTCATCATTGTTTTCCATTTCTCTTTCAATTCTGGACAGTTCGTTGTCCATTTGCAAAGGTCCATGCCAGCTGTGGATATAATCGGTCTAGCATTAGCAGTTATGGAGAAGGCATTTTCAACATCACTTGCACTTGAGATGAAGTCATCGACATAAAGTGATCCCTTTATTATCTTTACTACCTCAGGAAGTTGGGATTCATATTTCTTCAAATGTTTTCTCACAGTAGCTGTGAGGAGGAATGGGCTGGGGGAGACTCCAAACACCACCCTCGTCATCCGTAGCTTTTCACCTCTGTCTTCATGGAGAGGGGCAGCGAGCCAGAGGAATCGTACTGCATCTCTGTCCTTCTCAGCAAGAGAAATTTGCAAGAAAGCCTTTTTGATATCTGCTGTAAATGCAGTCGCATGCAGTCTGAATTTGATTAATATACTGAGCAGATCTGGATTCAGGCTAGGACCAGTAAGCAGACAATCATTAAGTGATGGAGAGTCTGTGTCATGTGATGAGGCATCAAACACTACTCTGAGTTTTGTGGTTACCTTGTCTTCATGGAGAACAGCATGATGAGGCATGTAGTATTTCACAGCGGTCGGAGATGACTCCTTCTCCACCGCATCTTCGACAATGCCCTTCTCAAGGTAATCATTCATGACTTCATTATATCTGTGACACAGCACTATCTGACTGCAACTTTCTCTTAAGGCCTTCGAATCTTTTCCTTGCAATTCTGTAGTTGTCTGGTAGTTCTGGCTTGTCAGGTCTCCACGGCAGTTCTACTTCATATCGTCCGTCTTTGTACGGAGTTGTCTTTTCAAACTTGCAAAGAGCCTCCTCTTCCTCAGGACTGTCTGTCTGCTTCATGGTGATACCAAGAGACTCTATTTCCCAGAAGGCTTTCAGGCGCTGTGAAACCAGCGTGTCTTCAGTAACTTGTACTTGCATGCAGGTGGCATCAGCAACACTGGACATTTTGATTGGGCCCTGCACTGACCATCTAAAGATGCTCTCAACGGCTACAAGTGCTTCTGTAATTCTTTCTACATGGCCTGACACTATACGCCAGTAATAGTCTGCACCAATCAGCATCGACAACTCTGTATCATAAGTGCCGTTGTCTGTGTAATCTGCAAGCCTTTTCGTTTCAGCTCTGCTTGGATGTGCTCACCTGGGATCTTCATCACGGCGGTGCACACTTGGGGTGTCTCGAGTGCTTCTATTTCAATTTTCTGCCCCTTCTTCCAGCTGTTCTGCAGAGTTAATTTCACTGTACTGCACTTTGCTGTTACTGGTGCTGCAGAGCCAAAAGTATGAAGAGTGACTGTGTCTTGCTTGATTACAGGTAACTTTAACGCTCTTACTGTGTTATCACTGTTGAAGCTTCTCTGGTTGCCTCCATACAGTAAGCAGCGAATGCTTCTACATCCACCAGGTCCTTCTGCACATGCTCTCACAGTCTGCAGCAGCGCAGCGTTGTTCTGTTTAGTGGGCTGTATCTTTACTGAATGGGAAGCAAAGGAAGAGACAACACTGTCCTTGTTGTCATCAGCGTCAGAAGTACGTGTCTCTCTTTTCTCACATACAGCACTGTGGTGTCGGCTTCCACATACATTACAGCACATTTTAGTCTTACAGAATCTTGCGATATGCTTTGGCCGAAGGCACACGAATCTTCATCCCATCTTCATCAGTTTGTCCGTTCGTGCAGTGATATCAGTTTCGGGACACAGTTCTGGTTTGTGTGCTGCACTGTCACGGAAAAGGCAGTTGTGTACTCTCTGACTGGTGGTTTGCAGTACTGCAGCTGATGGCATGTTGTGCTTTCTGTGCTTCATTTCAAATGATGTGTCTTGTCTTTTAACTGGTTTCTGAAAGCTTTGACTGTCTGGAATTACCTGGCTTAATCAGCTGCATGGTTCTTTCTCTGCTCAGAATCTCTTTCTGCAGGAATCCCATAAATTCTGAGACTTTCCATTCATTGCTGGTTCCTCTCTGACAGCTGTACTGGAGAGTAATGTCGTCTGGAATCATCTGCAGCAGAACAGGGCACAACAAGCTGTCATATGCCTCTATACAGCACCCAGCGATTCTAAGCTGCGGATATGCACTTCACATTCATCATAAAGTTGTCTTAGAGCAGTGATGTCATTTGATTTCTTTACTGGGCAGAGATTCAGCAGTTTGGTCATGTGCGCGTTAATAAGTAGGTCTTTTCTTCCGAACCGGTTCTGCAGCAGCTCGATCGCGTGATCATAATTACTGTCTGTTAACATCAGTCCTGCTATTGCCTTTGAAGCAGCGCCGGTAAGATACGTCTTTAAGTAATTAAACTTCTCAACGTCAGCGATTTCATTCTCCTCCAGATCATCAGTGTCCGTCCCTTCCTCGATTCCGACATCCAACTCCAGTAGCGTTTCCTCTTTAGCATATAACAGGGATAACAGTACACGTAATCGGTCAATGACCGGATCTTCTTCTACCTCTGTTTCGATCTCTTGCAAAAGTCGGGTTGTGGAACCGAGTACAGCTCTCCGTTTTCTGAGTAGTGTTTCAAGTCAATCCGCCATTTCGCGTGTTGCTTGCTAGGTTCCTGGGTTTCGGCACCATACGTTTGTCCTGTCTTCGCTTAACAAGCAATAATGACCACTGACGACTTGAATTAAAAACAAAAGAACTGATTTACTGGAGTTTTTGATAGTTTTACAAGGATGAATTCACTTTAGCAGAGCGCACACACATACTTAGTTCACTTCTTCTTCAGTGGTTCCCAACTACGTTCCTGGAGGCCCCCCAACACTGCATGTTTTCCATGTCACCTTAATCAAACACACCTGATTCAGATCATCAGCTCATTAGTAGAGACCCCAAGACCTGAATTGGGTGTGTCAGAGAATGGAGAGATGCAAAATATGCAGTGTTGGGGGGCCTCCAGGAACGTGGTTGGGAACCACTGCAATAAATGAATGCTTAAACTGTTTCAGTTCTTATTATTGAAAACAAACAACTAAACATTATACTAAGCATTTATGACTAATTTAAGTCACAACAAACTGAGTGGATTCACATCAGGATCAATGCAAGAAATGGACTATTATGACTATTATCAAGAAATAGATTATTATATTGAAGTCCAAAAATATTTCTTTTCTTTTTGTTAAGTCAACACTAGAGCTTTATGCTCTCGTCGTCATTCAGGAACACAATATTGTTTCAGCGCTCTCTTACACGTGAAAAACACTCGGTGCATTTCTCTCTATAAATGCACACTGCTCGTGACGGATCCTTTAGATGTTAGAGTGGGATGATAACACATCTGACGCTGTTTCAATGGACCTAAAAGACTGATGAGAGGTGCTTGTTTGAACAAAAGTCCACTTGAGAGAATTTTCCGTTTTGTGGAGCCGCCCGCTCAAAAGCCTCCATTAAAAGCAGCAAATATGTATCAGTTGTTTGGTTGGATGGCACGAAATTCACATTTATTCTGCAGCATCAGAACTGAGAGGAATGTGTGCAGATGAATGAGCGACTGTCTTGTGAGGAGGTCCAGGTGTTTAGCAGTGCAGCATGGTGCATGTACATATTTGTTTGTCTTTAATTATGCTCAGAGAACCATATCCATTAGTGTCATATTCTCATATCCTCTTGTATGATTTCCCTGGAAATCATCTGAACCACCCAAGACAAAAGGAGACCTCAAAACACTGCTGCCTATCTCCACCACATGTCACTATTAATCAAAGTGAATTAAAAGGCATGCCAACAGCTATGATTTATGAATATATTACAGGACTAATTGGTATTCTGTAGATCATGTTTGTTATAAAACATCCCTGTGGAGGACTAATGTTTCAAACATGGTATCTAGAAACACATGTGAAAAAAATTTAAGAATCAGTCACTGAAAAAACCCTATTTGTTGACCACTAATCTGAGCTACAAATGTGATAGCCATGCTGACAAAAAGCATGTTTTAAAACCAGTGTAAGCTAGGTTTTTCTGCACTTGGCTGGTTTGAGCTGGTCTAAGTGGTTTCCTAGCCTGGCCAGGTTGGTCTTAAGTTAGTCTCAAAGACCAGCAGTACAGTGCAAATCATGGCTTAAAACTGAAAAGCCAGCTCAGTCTAACCAGTATAAGACCAGCAAACCTTTTTAGGTTGTTTTAAATTTTATTTTTATATTTCTAGTTTTCATTTAGGTTTTAGCAATTTTGTTATGTGCTTTTGTCATTTTGTTATTTTTAATATTTCTATTTAGCTTTAATTTATTTATTTTTATAAATAAAAATAAATATAAGATTATTCTATAATTTTTTTTATAGTTTTATAAATTTTAGCATTTCAACTTATTTCAGTTAGTTTCTAATTTTCTAATTTTCGTTCAAGTTTTTATTTATTTATTTATTTACATTTTCATCTTATATGTGTAGTTTTATTTCAGCTTTATTGCAGTTCATGAAACAATTTTTGATAATTTTAGTTAAAACTAACACCACTGATCTTAGGTTGGTATAAGTTGTTACAGGTTTTTTTTTTTTTTTTTTTCTTAGTAGAAAAGATGCCAAAGTAAAGAAACAGAGACATACCACAAGAGACTCATCTAGACTAGACCGCTTTGTTAGAGATAAAGAAACACTGTTCCTACACTGCACTGCAGCCAAACTGTTCTTGTAGTTTCATATCTGATCTAAATGCAGTGGCTCTTGGTGAAATCAAATCAACAAGGTCTGTTTGATTTAGATTATTTATTTTCTTGTGTAACTTTCTCATTCATTCCCAGGAAGAAACAAAATAAGCAAATAGGAAACATGCAGCGATTGTGATGTAGATCATTAACTCTAATTCATTTTTATTATATATAAGTATCATTCATCTAGAAGGTATAACAGTCATCCACTCTGGGAAGGGAGGGATCAGAGCAATGAGCATACAGTATATAGAGAGACATCTTTTTGGGTATAAAAAATTACAGTGGACCGAGGCAGTGACAGATCACTGATGGCGCTGAGGAATGGTGATCTGATAAGAGATGGAAGGCTGAGGAATGGGTCAATGGAAGAGAGGGGCAGGTGGAACGCCTGATGAACGGTATTAATCCCTTTCTCGCTGGCCGTTATCCTTCATGCCATTCTGGTCAGCAAGTGCAGGCGAATTCAGTCTCGAGGTGTAGGGGGATTTCACACTGTAGCTGCCATTTAGAAGTTTCTGTTTGTGATGAAAAAGGATTAATGGACAGCATTCATTCTTGACAGAAAACTATTGACTTCCAGAGCTTTATATTACATTTAAATGCATACAGGAGCATTGCTTACTGGGTCAATGCAGATGCATTGAGAAACTTCAAGGACACTTTGGGTTTTATCTGCATGAATACAGCTCAGTGGCAGTAAAAACAGAGTTATAGCAACAACCACAAACATTCAGTGTGCAATAAACAGATGGATATAGAGTCTGTTTATCCACCATGTGACAAGAAATATTCTTCTTTTTATACTAGCACATAATGGAGTTTTCTACTGTAAGGCCTGTTGTTTAACTGCATTAAAGAGGGAGAAAGTAAAGAAGTGCATGAATGTATTTATACAACACACATTTGTTCTGGTCCTTGAATTTGATTGACAAGAGCTCTGATATACAGTATAGCATTGATACTTTTTACTGTTTGTATCACTCTTGTTTTTTTTAAAATTTTATTTCCACCAGTAGATGGTGACAATCTACTGTCTTTTTAAGTGAGTCATTGATTTATTTACTCTGATTTTTTCAAACACACTGATTCATTCAGGACCCTCTTTATCAGTAAATTTATTGAATCATTTGCTTACCCTATTCAGTTCAGTTGTGAACTAAACAGTGACTATGAGTAAGTAATTTAATCATTTGTTCATTCGACTTGTTCACAACAGAAATGAATGAATCAGAGGCATGCAATGGTTCTTTTGTGGTGTTGTTGCACTCTTTAAAAAAAAAAAGGTTCTTAAATGGTTCTTTGGCAGGGTGTATGGTTCCATGTAGAGGTCTGCATTCCCGCGGCTCTCCCGCGGGAACCGCGGGACCCGACCAGATTTCTTGCGCTGTGGGATTAAATTCCGAGTAAAACGCGGTAGCAGTCGGTAACTCTGAACAGAATATCTGCGCTTTATTCTTATTGACCACCGCTGTACCGGTGGTAAATATGGTCCTCAGACAGAACAGGTTGTCGATGAGTGACAGAGCAGAATAAGGATGTGTGTCCTTGAAGGACGTTCAACTCAGTTTTGTTTACATATTGCTTAGCCTATAATTTTAAAGACAGATGTCGTATTTATTTATTTATTTTTCTCTGCGACACTTTTCCTACTTTTAACGGAAAAAATGTCAAATGAATATTGACAAGATTAATAAAAATAGCTAATAGGCTATTTTTGTACAACCTATACTTTTTTCTCTCTCTCTCTGAGACACTTTTTCCTATTGTGTTGTAAATGTTAAACAAATTGTATCCTGACAATAAAAATAGGCTAAGAAATAGAATTTTTGTACAATATTTTTATTTTCTCTGTGATACTTTTTTTTCCTACTGTGTTGCATTTAATGTTAAACGAATATTGTGTCTTAAGATTATTAATATTAATTTAAGTCAATAAATTCAAAACTCTTGACAAGACGAATAAAATAACAAATACAATTTTGTGCCAGATCTAAATTTAACGGGAACGGTCGGGTTGGGAAGAAAATTATTCTAAGCGGACAGCGGGTGAACAAAGAGTGAATATATAGCGGGCACCTATATTTTGCACTTATGAATTGGTTGTAGAACTACAAAATGAGTTTCAAATTCGCGATTTAATAAAGATTTAATGTGATTTTAAGTTGTTTATGTAGTGTCCTAATTCTAGAGGTTTATTTATGCAAATGCTGTGTGACTTTGACGTGTTTTAATGGGCGTCCGAGCTGAATACTGGAGTCTCATTCAAAAAGTGGAGGGAGTTGCCTTGGAAACGGGACAATAACACCAACTGACAAACCATAAATCTCCATCTTTCGCTGCTGTTAACATTAGTTAAAATGTGTTTTTATCTTGTTATACGCCATGTCTTGGAGATGCTGTGTGTTTCGTTGTGAAAGCGAAACTGCTTTGTTTGGGCTTCCAAAAGAGGACATAACTAGAAATCAGGACAGTCTGGCAAGGACAGTCTGGCGCTTCTGACTCACAGCCTGTAAGTACGTTTTCTTATTTGAAGAATTTGCCACTGACTATTCCAACGCGAGTTTTGAGCTGTGTAGAGAAGCGCTTGTTGTTTGTCGTTTCTCCGATCACAAATGCAGACATGGTAATGTTTACGTGGCGCGATGCAAAGCGACGCGTAAAAACACAGTATAAGTCAGTGGTTCCCAACCACGTTCCTGGAGGCCCCCCAACACTGCATGTTTTCCATGTCTCCTTAATCAAACACACCTGATTCAGATCAATAGCTCATTAGTAGAGACTCCAAGAACTGAAATGGGTGTGTCAGACAAAGGAGAGATGCAAAATGTGCAGTGTTGTGGGGCCTCCAGGAACGTGGTTGGGAACCACTGGTATAAGTCATTATAACCAGTAATTATGTCCCCACTGGATGCAAAAAATGCCTCGTTTGTAATGGGTTTTATTGTTTTTGTGTTGTTGCGCCGGGACACGGCATCACAATACAGTAAGGGGTGTAACATTTCCATCTCACGCTTGAGGTATTCGGCCAATCACAACGCACTGGATAGCTGGCCAATCAGAGCACACCTCACTTCTCAGAACGATGAGCTTTGTAAAAATCGGCGCGTTTCAGAAAGGCGGGGCTTAGAGGAGCAACGATAATGTACATTATGTGGAAAATAATGTTTTTTTTTGTTTGTTTTTTTTTATGCCTTAAACCGCATAAACACATTGCATTACACCAAATACACAAAATAATGTTGTTTTTAGCAACATCATATGACCCCTTTAAGAGTGTGGGGGAGCAAAAATAGCTAGTTATTTTTTACTGTTAGAAAAAGAACAACTTGATCATCTTTGGTAACTTCTTGAAGCCATCTTGAGTAAAACAGCTCCATATTTAATGAAGCACATAGACCCGAACCGGAAGTGACGTAACATGTTTTACAGAATATGGACATTTGTTGCGCATATCTCTTATTGCAGACTTTGTGGCAACCACAAAATAGCATCCCTCTTGATTGCGGATGCAACCTTTAATTATCTGTACACAAACAGTTTTGCTAAGGGTCTGGGTAGAGTTTATGTGATCAAGCTTTAGATAAGATAAAAGCCTGTTTGCATACATATGCAATGTCACAAAGCCTTTGCAAAAGGACATTATTTATAAGGTAGCACGACTGCATAACAGCAATTAGTGATTTGTTCAACTTTTACCTTTGTGGTAAAGGGGGCTGATTCAGAGTTGCTGAACTCTCCATCATTCACTGCGATGCATTCTAAGAATCAATTAAAGAGGAAAACAAGAACACTGCCTGTGACCTTTCAGATGGGGAAATTAAAAGAGCAATTCTTGCTCGTGGGAAAATAATTTAAATGTTCTTTCTCACCTTGAGTGGCAATGCTTACCCTTTAATTATACATACATAAAGTGTTAGCAGCTCGTGTTTATCTGGTGCTCCTAATAAATGAACAACTTCATTTTCTCTCCATCGCATGTACCGCGTGAGCTCTAATAAACTGTTTTCCCATTCTGTCTTTCCCTACTAGATGAGAATAATCTTTTGAGCTGAATGGAATGCATTTTATTTGTGTGTTACACTGCACTGTATATTGTTTGTAATTGTCAAATTAATGTCAAGCTTTTGTGAGAGAATGCGATTTGCATTAAAAACATAGACTTTGCAATTAATCTTAATCTGTTTTTGAACCATCTGGATTCTTAAAATCCCTAAATCGATTTTTTAC
Source organism: Spinibarbus caldwelli (assembly GCA_039654775.1). Lineage (NCBI taxonomy): Eukaryota > Metazoa > Chordata > Actinopteri > Cypriniformes > Cyprinidae > Spinibarbus > Spinibarbus caldwelli. The sequence goes on along the minus strand of CM077253.1, from coordinate 11,746,624 downwards.
TCTATGCCAGTGTTTCCTACAAGGCAGCGTATCACAAAATATTGGCAAGAAACCGCATGTTACTATTGAGTTGTCCTTGTGAGCTGCATATGACTAGTGTAGTCTAATTCACTAACAAATGACTCTCATGAGCCGGTTCTTTTTAGTGTATCAGAAACCTACAGTGCAACCCATGTAGTCCAATTCACTAACAAAATGACTCTTATGAGCCGGTTCTTTTTTTAGTGAATCAGATACCTACATTGCAACCTGTGTAATCTTAACAGCATACAGTGCAACTAGTTCCATTCACATATAAATGTCTCAATCACAAATTCTGTTACCATTTGAATTAGTGTATCATTTAAAAGAGCTCACGAAAAGATTTTTAAAAGTTTTTTAAATGATACACAATAAATGCAAGTTTTAAAAGTTCACAGAGCAGTCTTGTAACTGATCATAACAATCATGGAACTGAACAGCATAGTTTGGGCGTTTTATTAATTTAGATTTTTGCTAAATATAAGCGTTTAAATTTTGAGTCAAAATTTCTCCTTTTGTGGTCTGAAAAAGGTCATACAGCATCAGTACAACATCAGGGTAAGAAAAAAATAATGAATTTTCTTTTTTTGGGTGAACTATCCTTTTAATATTTTTTGGTTGTGTTCCAATATGGACATTATAACTGAAATATTTCAAAATGAATCTGAGTAGAACAGAAAGCTTGCAGTTGAGCCGAATTAGAATAATCTGCTCTCACACAGCCAGTGGAAAGCAGGAAAGATGCGAGATACACTTCCCTTCGTTATCTGAGTCCTGATATCATAGATTAACAGTCTGATGGGCAGATAAGGATGTTAGCACATAGTTTTCTTTCAAATATAGAGCTGATTTCAAACACATCAGCTCCTTTTTCTCTCCTCAAATGCATATCCAGCTCCCCGACCTGTTCCACCCTGGATTAGTTCTACTATCTTTGGGTGTTTAGCCTGCGGTGCTGTTGGGTAGAGGCGGGAAGTGGGCGGAGGGGGTGAAGCTGATATCTCTGGTTCTGTTCTCACTTTTGTTTAGGGAGCTCTCAGAGGAGAGGAAGGTGTGAACAAACACTTCTGTTTATTCTTACCGAACGCGCCATCGGAAATGCAGGCGTACGGAGATTAGGGAGGATTCTTGCTCTCGTCTAAAGCATTAGCGATTTACTACGCATTCAGTGATGAATATCCAATCATGACAAAATAATGCTGAAATGAGAATACAATGTGGCTGATAGGAAGAAAATAACATGTGAAAAACAGAGAACTACATCTTTGCATTTCTTTTTTCTTAGGGAATGGTAAATTAGACCACGAAGCTATTTCATAGCCGGCTGTGGACTGCAGACTTCCTCTTCCCTGCCATATATTTTGAATTTGAGAGAGTTTCTCAAACATATCTACACTATACAGTGACAACAGCTAATGATTTGTGAGCCAACAATCTGAAATCCCATCAGTCTGCGGGGCTACCTTTAAAACCTAGTGTTGGCAGCCCGCTGTAATTCCAAGCAGAGATGCTATTCCATTATCTCACCCTCTCGCTTTTCAACGGCTACTGCTTTACTTCCTGTCTCTCAGCTTCTACTTCTCTCTTTCCCCTGTAATTTCTTCAGGTCTGGAATCTAATGCACCCGTAGAACGACAAGTTTATTATCACCAGAACACAGAGAGCTTTTCCTCTGCCATGTTTATCTGACCCATTCCCAAAATTTCAGTAGCAGCCAATCTATCAGTTTATCACCTTTACTTCATCACCGTCACTCCTGGCAGCTAAATACAAGCTCCAAATCCGCTGCTACACACATCTGCGCCATTGTAAAGCTGACGTGTGGCAGGCTCGGTAAACAGGGTTGCCTGGGGCCAAGCACAATAAAGCTCTGGTTTCTCACGGAGCCCGGCTCGCTGCTCTCTGCAGGGACCACAGCTCAGCCGCCACACATGAGCGCGGGGACCTGGAAGTACACCTGCACACATGTACGTACACATGGCGGCTACTCGCAGTTAATGCATCAGCTTGAAATCACGCCGCATATCTCTTTTGGTGGTGTTTTTGCTAATTGCATTTGCCACCTGACTCGTATCAGGCTCGACACCTCTGAAGTGCATATGCACAAGAAATGTCTACATGTACACAGAAATAGCATGACCACACGTTAACAATTGCATATATCTGGATTTCTCTGAAAGTTGCTTTAGATAAAAGCATCCATTAGATGACAAGATTTTGTTGGTCCCACTGCATGACTGTGATTTTGTGCAATAAATCACAGTTTTGCAAATATTAATAGTCACAGAAGCAGTTACATACATACAATTATGCCAAACTACTTCATAAAGTATTCTTTTTGAGACTTTTATTCCTTTAATGAGGCATTATGACTTTAGCACAGTTGTATTATCCTGTTTTTACCCTATTTTTAAAAATAGCCAAAAAATAATTTTAATAATTTTTTTTTTATAATTTTAAAAATTGTAATAATTTTTTTTTTAAATACAGAAATAAAATAATAAATAAAAAACAGGTTTAATATATGTATGAATGAATACAAACATATATAATTTATTTCAGTGTAACTTATAACTTATGTAGTAAGAACCAAGGCATAAAATTAATAAAAAGTCATATTTTGTTATTAATAGACAATAACGCCAAACGGCTTAAATTTTTTTCTTTTAAGGATTGTTTTAATGAGGCATTAGGACATTAGGAAAATTCTATCACCCTGACATTATTTAATCTAATTTTTTGTCTATTTTATAAATGTATTTTTGAATAACATCATATATAAGACACATTATTGATCTAATTTCATGTCTACTTACTGTATGTATTAACAACCAAGGCATAGTTTCACTTGCACCAAACTTTTCATTTCTCATGCTATTAATAGACATTAATGTCAAACTGCTTCAAAAAGCTTCTTTTAAGGACTTTTATGGGCATTTTGATATTAGGACTGACATTTTTTTTTTAAAACAGTCAAAATTAATTTTAATATATAAATTAAAAACATGCTTAAAGCATTTGTATAGCAGCATAGATAAGACACATAATTGATCTCATTTTATCTCTACTTATGTATTAACAACCAAACTTTGAACACAACACACCTAAGCTATCACAGGCAAACGTGCAATTGTACAGAACGAAGATGCAGTAAAAGAGAGTGAGAGAATGGCTGGGGGCGCCACAGATGTCTGTAGTTGAGTAAGAAGCAGTGGTGGCAGAGCTGCCAGACAGTGGCTAAGTGATTAGGGAGCTCTGCGTTAACCCCGCGCCATATTTAGCATCGGCGGGGTGCCGGGCCGGGTGCACACCTCCAGGGCCCTGCCAGATGTTAGGAGCTGCTGTGGCATGCATGGAGAAGCATGGCGGCAGCAGTCAGCACAGCAAGTTTACGATCAGATAGAGATGAGAGCAAACTCATCTCTTCCTCACACACACACACACACACATTATCGCTCTCTTTCTCTCTTTCGGAGTTGCTACCAGCAGATGCTACGCTAACAAGTGCCCCTCCGTTCATTCGACATTAGTCATCTCTTCCTCCTGCATCCACCTTGCTGGGACGCTCCGCCGGGGGGTGACCAAGATAAAGTTTTGACTGGCAGGACCATTTGTTTTAATCAGGTGTTTGCAGACACTTGCCTGACCTCCATTAGTTGAAATTTTAATTGAAATTAACCCCCACTACTACCCCAATTAACCCACTCCCCCAGCACACGCGCATGCCACACTCCTGGCATCTGTTCCCAGGGAACCGGGGCAAAGAGAGAGAGAGTGCCGCGTGGCTGCGAGCACCGAGCGAACATGTCCATTGAGCAAGTCCTTTTGCACATACACACTCAAACACACTCACAGGCCTTCCTGTGCCCATCTGAACTCAGTTTAGAAGCTGAGGGACTGGAAGTGACACAGACAGAGCATAACAACTCCATCATGTTTTTGTTAAAGCTCATTAAATACTAGTTACTAAATATTACATTATATATATATATATATATATATACAGTATATATATAATATATATACTGATGTGATGTTTCAGATATTAAGTAATTGTATTTTATATTGTCATTCTATCAAAGCTATCTATCTATCTATCTATCTATCTATCTATCTATCTATCTATCTGTCCGTCCGTCCATCCGTCCGTCCGTCCGTCTGTCTGTTAATATTATAATGTAATATTATTAATATTGTAACAATAATATTAATAATTGATAGATATATAATATTTAATGTAATATTATATGTAATGCTATATATTATAATGCTATGTGTGCATTGTGTGTATTACAGTGTGTGTTTGTATTACAGAGATATGTGACCCTGGACCCTTGAGATTTATACAGCATCTGATAACTGAATAAATAAGCTTTCCATTAATGTATGGTTTGTTGGGATAGGACAATATTTGGCCGAAATCCAACTATTTGAAAATCTGGAATCTGAGGGTGCAAAAAAAAATCAAAATACTGAAAAAATCGCCTTTAAAATTGTCCAAATGAAGTTCTTAGCAATGCATATTACTAATCAAAAATTTAAGTTTTGATATATTTATGGTAGGAAATTTACAAAATATCTTCATGGAACATAATCTTTACTTAATATCCTAATGATTTTTGACATAGAAAAGAAAAATCAAGAATTTTGAAAATTTTTGAAAAATTGTTTCACCACCACTTTTTTTTCAGTGCATATATCACAATTTATGGAAGCACCTTTCCGCCACTATATATCACGCAATTCTGACTTTATTTCTCAGAATTGCGAGTTTATATCTCATAATTATGACTTTATAACTCGCAACTGCGAGTTTGTATCACGCATTTCTGAGAAATAAAGTCAGAATTGCGTGATATAAACTCGCAATTGCGAGACATAAATTAGCAATTCTGAGAATTAAAGTCAGAACTGCAAGATATAAACTCACAATTCTGAGAACATATCAGTCTTTTTCCACCTCAAAATTGCACTTTATAACTTGCAATTGCGAGTTTATTTCTCACAATTCTTTTGCTAGAAAAAAAGTCAGAATTGCGAGATATAAACTCGCAATTGCGAGAAAAAAAGTCAGAATTGCGAGTTTATATCTCGCAATTCTGACTTTATAACTCGCAATTGCGATTTTATATCTCACAATTCTGTGAAAAAAAGTCAGAATTGTGAGATAAAAAGTCACAATAACCTTTTTTTTATTTTTTATTCAGTGGCGGAAACGGGCTTCCATACAACTTCACTATAAAAACTAAAGAAATCAATCAATGGTGCGTATGTATGTGCATGTGTGTGATTGTGACACACACAGTGTGTCCTTGGCTGCTGAGGCATGATTTATGATACACATGAGGACTTGCTGACTGAAATGTTCTCAAGAGTGGTGGCACAGCAGGTAGACCCGTGCACACACACACACGCACACACAATAGCATATTTAGTTCAATCCCTAATACATGACTAGCCCATCAGCCTTCAACCAATAGGAAATAAGTACCTCCCTCCACAAGATATCTTGAGCGAGGGTATGTCACCCCGTGAAGGACAAAAATTGCAATGCCCTGAGCCCGTGCACCCAGCCACTACAAAGTCATCTTTCATGCAGACCCCCTTCCCATCTTGAATAGCACCTGAACATTCACCCCTGTCCAGCTTCAGCTCAAAGGTCCAGTTTGAGGGGTGAAAGGTGCAGATCCTGGGAGGCTGTGCCCTTGAGCAAGGTGCTTATATCCAGATTTAAGCTGTGTTACAGCTCAGTTCAATGAATTGAATTGCTAAAAACTGTTCCCGTACACAAAGACATTACAGAAACTGTAAATTGCTTACACTATTAAGTGTGTTTGTGTTCAGAATGGATCTCCTACATGTTCTAGACAGTCATTGGATAGTTTCTTAGCACCTACATTAGTACTCAAGAAAATAAAAGACATTGCTTGTAATATATTAACCTACCTGCAAATACTTCTATTCTGAAACGAATCGGCATCTTACGCCGAGCTGATACGTCCAGAGGGAGCAAATTATAGTTGGGATTAGGATTGGAACGAATAACCCAGTGTTTTATCAGCGGGCCCATGTTCCAGTGCCGAGCTGCTTATATTTCAGGTAAACATAATCCAGATGCTGTGCAGCAGGGATAGATTCAATTAAGATACCGGACAACTTTGTTAATACAGCCATATCTTAATACCCCTGCTGCAAGTGGTAATGAATCTGGCTCAGAGAGCAGACTGAAACAGGACCCGGGACGGCAGCCACAGCTTGCTGAACAGTGAGGCTGCTCTGTCTCAGGTGTGCCTCGGTTGAGAGGGACGCTAACTGGCTGCACTTGCTTACTGGCTAGCTGCTGATTCACTATGTAATGTGTCATCTGTACTTGATTTGTGTATTTGTATTATCGCTGATGCTTTTCTTTGTCCTGCACTGCGTGTGTGTGTTTTCCTATGTTTTGGGCACCGTTCCAGCTAGCTGTCTCTGAGGAAAATCTGTATGTGCTAGCCTCCCATTTAGCCATAAACCCATCAATATTATGATTGATTCTTCTTAATCGATATGAACCTATTTTTAGATTGGACTGAATCAAAGTTTTCAGGTAAAATTGAACTGAATCAGTTACAGTAAACAAAAATACTGTGTAAGTCAACTGAATCAAGGTTATCATTTTCAGTCATGTGCTATTTGAAACATTATAAAAAAATAGATAACAGATGTAATAGATATATATATATATATATATTTTAATGATAGAATATCAAAATTTTGCAAATGAAAATAACATCTACAGCTAAATAATGGAGATGTTTAGTTGTTTAGTTATTTGTTTGTTAGTTATTTTTGAGCTTTTTTATTAGACTCATGTGGTCCGATCATGTTTCGGAATTAACTGAGAATTGTATATACTTGTGAATGTAAGATCAAAATTGTGATGTAGGTAACATAAAGTAGAGGTAAAGTAAACATATTTCTCAGTCATGTTTTTACTCTTAGCTGTTGTGTGATGTTGCAGTGCCAAATAAAATCAGAATGTGAATTTACACAATATTTAATAAAGCCCGTTTTTAATAAAACCCCAGTTGACTGGTTTAATTAAAATATAGAATGTGCATGCTTCTTGCAATAAATAAAAAAATAAAAATCCTAGCAAATTTTTTTTAGTGACTGTTGAATCCTTTCCTTGCTATTTATAAGAATTGATTCATCAAAATAAGCCAGATTTCCCAATGCTATAAGTTGTTTAATTTTTATATCTTTGTTGTTTTTTTGTATTTTATTGTCTCTAATGATGGCAATTTAATGTTGTCAGCTACTTTAAATATACTGTACATGAATGTCTACATGCAGGGAATGTTGCTGTCACAGCCACAAAATGACATTGCCATGCCACTGCCTTTTCCCACAGTCACAGCGAGAAAGGAGCTCAATGGATGTGGCTGTGGGACTGGATGTACTTGGTTCCAATATTAATATTTATTGACAAAAGTAGCCTGGTGTTAAAACAGGCCTCAGGGGCATTTGGCTGGACTTAAGCCCCAGGAGGGCATGCTGAATCAAAGTATTATTCATATGATGTGCAGAAGATGCTTGTCCTTGAAGAAAAGGCATTAAAGCCTGCTGGAGTCAAAGAGTGAGAAAGTGAGAGGCAGAAAAGCAAGTGAAAGTGAGCAACAGAGGGAGGAAAAAAAGTGACTAGAAAGAGGCAAAGCCTGGGATTCTTCATAGGGTGGATGATGTACAGCACACTGACTCACACAAAAGTGTTTCCACGCAATAGAGCAGACAATCCCCTCTTCAGGAAATGGAGATCAAAGCAGAATTAAGTAGTCAGAGATGTTCCATGCAAATTTGCGCTGGCCTCCAGCCGTATATCTTTCTGTGTTGATTTGGGCGTCAAGCAGCGGGGTGTCAAATGCTTGGGCAGTGGAGTTCCACAGTGTTGCTTGGCGGGGGAGAAAATGTGTATATTTTGTCTAACACTGGAGCACATTGTAGCTTTTTTTAATCCAGGAGGAGCCTAGGTGTTTTTGATGTTAGAATCAGAGCTGCAGCATAAAACAACATAAATTCCAAAATTATCCCAAGGAAAAATGAGCTGTGCAAATTCCTTCAGTTTATTTTTCCAGTAGTCCTTAATAATAAAGGTGGCCTTTGAGGATCTGAAATAAGCCCGCAAAGAATATTGCCAACAGGATATGATGTGCTTTTAAGCTGTCTTTTTTAATGCATAATATTTAACAGATTACTAATATGTTTAAAATACTATATTTATTATCATTAATTTATTTTAAAAATTAAATAAAAATATAAAAAGCTGATATAATTTATTATATTATATTATATTATATTATATTATATTATATTATATATTATTAGTTTGTATTATTTTTATTGAACAAAAGAATCAATGTAATGTTTACATCCTCTGTTGGTCAAACATCTTTTTGCTATGTGAATTTGTAGGTCATATGCAGCATGTGACCTTGTGTTTCCTCAAAGTCTAGTGTGACTGCACTTTATTAATATGCTATTTGGGATTCAGTAGAACCATTTCCTGTTACTAATGTGTGAACAACAACCCAACCCAGTTTGGCTAGAGAAAATGAGAATTTGGTAACAGCATATTCTAATGAGTGGCTCAACGGCAGACAGCAAGATAGGCCACTGTTCCCACATTCGCATCTCTCAGGCTTGTGCCTAATTCATTTTGGCCGTACAGTGACAGAGCGGGACAGCGGTTAGGGAGGGGGAGGAGGGACGGGGCAGGGCAGGCTTGCAGCATAGATAGCGGCAGACAGCGACAGAGACTACAGCGAACTGTGATAGCGTGCAGATAGAGAGGCACAGTATGGGGGGAGAGATAGAGAGATACTTAGATGGATGGAGAAAGCAAGGAGGCAACAAACAGAAATGGAGCGCAGATATGCACAGGCGCATCTGAAGGGAAGGGGGTGAAGAGCGCTGTAACAATAATTCATTATTTGTCTTGTTTTACAAATGCCGCTCCTCGCGACATTCAATTTATTGTGGCGCGGAGGATTGTCGTCTATGTGTGAGGAGGTGTCAGCACCATGGAGTGCTCCGCCGTCTCCCTGTGTGACAGCACTCCAGATGCTGAGAGGGGGCCGACAGTGGGGGGCACTCATGCAGATGCAGGCGGACACATGTGAGCACACTTGCACATACACGCATGCGATTGAGGGGTTTGTTGAAGGATGAGGAACTAACCTGTGTCCAACCGGGGCCCCCTTCCTTCTCAAACTCCACCCCCCTCTAGTTAAGCCAGGAAAGGAATTCATTAAAATATAAGTCCTCCTGAACTGCACCCATAATCCGACAGATTAATGGCAGAGCATGAAATCTGCAGTTTACGTTGACAAAAGTTACAAGTTGGGGGAGGAGCGGCAGGGCCCTGCAGTGGATTACGGCGAGCGGGTCTTAATGCGGGAATAATTTGATGTAGCTGCCAATTTGCTGCGCACGCACTCACCGGCACAAATCCGACTTTGCTGCGCACTTCTGAGGAAGTTTTATGGGTGAAGAGAGCTCCTCCAGCACGTGGCCAGAAGACCTGATTCTCTGAACGCACACAAAGACTTTCATCAAGTTACTACACAAATGTGACCCGCGCTATCATTGCGAGTCGGAAGTTTTGAGGAGAAAAACACCGGGTGATTATACACGAAAAAAGGTGTACTTTGACTGTTTTGTGTTTGTTATTTTTAAAGTATCATATTTCAAATTCTTTAATACAAAAATCAGTAGTACATGTAATTTTGGTGCTCTTTAATGTGGTGTGACAGATCACTGTAGCCGCCTCAGTGAACGTGCACATGAAACGATGGTCTGTTTCGTTTTACTACTAGCTCAGGGTTGCCAGGTTTGCGAAAAAAACTAGCCCGATTGCTTTTCAAAACTAGACCAACCTTGTTTTTTCCACGGTTTTCCTCTCAAAAGTGGCTCATCCCTTCTATTGAATTCACGGGCTCAGTAGTGTAAAAGTAGCCCAATTTTGCAGGAAAAAACACAGACTTGGCAACACTACTACTTATAGCAATAAAAAACTTGAATGAACATCTGAAGGTAAATTAAAGATACAATACAACAAATAATCTGTCATGTAATGGGATTATCAGTGTTTCAACCGGAAAAGACATCAATAAAGGTTACATTTACCTCAGCAAAGTCATTCAATATCTATAACTCGTTCATTTGCTTGACATAATAACGTTAGAAAAGAAAATATTGGTGGAAACTTAAATATATTGTTATTTAGAGGCCATTTCAAGTTTTTACTACAGCCACCATTTAATGTACATGATTTATATCAACGACAGTTTGAAACATAACAATTATATCATTACAAACATAGATATATATACGTAGATGCCTCATTAGCGACTGTTGCTATGGGCCGCTATACGTAAGCGGTCCGCCATATTGTAGCGGTAAACTTGACGTCATTCACAATAGTAATCACTGAATATTTGAAAGATGCCACAATCCTGCACAGAACGGCTCTGTACGAACCTACAGTATGGTGAATGACGTCAAAAATACCGTTCCAAGATGGCAGCCGCATCTACGCGCAGCTATTACAAAGCATAGATGAGACTTTCGTTCATTGTATAGAACTCAGAATGTATTTCAGTGTCAAAATGACTCAGAATGATGGAACAGGTCAAAAATTATCATATCCAAAGAAACCTTTTACAACAGCCCTGGATGTATGGTTTCATTTAGATGGTGTCGTCCAATTAGAATAGTAAGGGTCTGTTTTAATGCTAGTCGCCATTCACCTCCACACAAACAGAGCTCTATCAATAGAATGGGGATGAGAAAGGGGGTGGTGCGTCGAAGAGGTTTAGCTCTTTAGCTACAATCATAGGACATTTCCAAATTATCACTCAAAATGACAGAGGGAATCGGCGCAGGTGACCCCAGAAACAATCAACCTCATTCAAGCCCAACACAGAGCCCACCATCTCCCGCCTCCACCCACAATTAATCCCAGCAAACATGTTTGATTGAATCTTTTCAAGCAAATCCTTTGCTTGGGCTTTTGTTAGTTCACTTCTTGTCAACATTCATTAAAATATGCTTTTAATTCTTACGCCTGCCATCTCCGAAGATATGAAAAAACGGGAGAGGAAACAGAAAGGAGGGGGAAAAAAGTAGCGGCAAGCGATCCCACCGTCTTCAACTTTAATCAACTGTACGCTGGCATTCCCCCCTCCCCATAATAATATGCTGTTTGGGATTCAGTAGGCAGGCTCCACATCAATCATTCCCCGGATTTTTTTTTTTTTTCCGTGCTGCAATAAATATGCAAATGAGGAGAAGCCAGTCACTGGTAATTTCAAGCTCAGCTCACTAGTGTTAAAAAAGGACACGAATTTATTAATTGCCATCGGCCAAAGGAATCCTATTTCTGTGGGCATTGATTACAAAGAGGCATGAGTGATTATCGGGAATGCTGCGGGCTCCGCGCCGCACCACAAGGGGGGTGCTTTGGAGAAAAAAGAGCAGATTATCACATCCACTGCCACAATAGACATCCTGACATTACGCTCTTCAGCATAAGGCGAAAGGCCCGTGTGAATGCTACGGCTAGGGAAGAGATTTAATTGTAAACTAGTCTTGTGATAAATGACATAAAGATGTGGAAATGTGGGTATACATGTCCTGTGCCCATTGACTGACTGTCATTCAAGCAGCGCTGGGCTCATTGAATCCACAACAGGCTCAACTAATGTAAAATGATGCCATCTGGAAATGAAATATTTCCCTTTGATGCCTACTATAGCAGAATATTGCTAAATGTGCTAAAAATGTGAAGTTTACGTATGACACACAAGGTTAATGTGCTTCAATGATAGGGAAAATAGGTGGGAAATGAAACTGCATGTAGAGAGAAAAATAAAGGTTCGTTATTGGCATCAGTGGTCCCACGAAGAACCTTTAACCTTTCCATTGCAAAAAATGTTCTTCATAGTGGAAAAAAAGTTCTTTAGATTATTAAAATATTCCTCAGACTGAGAAAAAAAATGGTTCTTTTAAGAATTGTGTACTGAAAGGTTCTTTGGGGAACCCAAAATGGTTCTTTGATGGCATTGCTGAGAAAACCCCCTTTTGGAACCTTTTTTTAAGAGTGTATTTAATATGAGTCCAGCTGAACAGGCTGCCGCCTGTGTGTTTACAGCATACTGCATTACATACCGGTGTACGTCAGTATTTTAAGTCACCGTGCTGCAGTAATCACTGAGTCACTTTTATGGACACACCAGCATGAACCTGTCAGAGAAAACCTACAGCTGACAAAATCTAAATTGATGTCGCAAGACAAAAGTTTAAAAACAATCACAACAAAAGGGTGGGGGGGGGGGGGGGGGGGGGGGGGTAGAGGGCTAGAGAAAGTCTTCTGTCCAAGACATTTCATCTCCCATAAATAATGGCCGTAAACTTTTCCGGCAGCACCAGCTAATTAATTCCTGTGCTATACACAAAAGGAAATGCTGGGTGACAAATGGGAGCAGGGCTTGAAAGCTGCCAGGTCTGCAAAACAGTTTCTTCTTCAATTTACAAGCAATTTTGCTGTAAATCATCAACCAGAACTGGCTGCTTTAGGACACAGCCTCTGCTGCTACGACATACTAAAACAGTGTTTTAGTAATGTGAATGTGAGAGAGAGAGAGTGTGGTAAAATCTGCCGGAATCCAGATGCTAATCAGTCATGATTTATTTCATAGACCCAGAGGTGATAGAGACCGTGTGCTGTCAGTGCTGTCATAGACATAACATATCCTGTGTAAAGGTGTTTTTTTTTCAGTTCATAAAATACAAGAATTGCATTATGATGTTGTTTGCAATGTTTTCTGTATTTTTTTGTTGCATTCAACTTATCAGAAATGCACTATTCATTATGTTTTTTGTTTTTTTTGTCATTTTTTGTCCCTGATCCTTAACTGTAACTGCAACTTTTAACTTTGTTTTTTATTGATACAGATAAAATAGGAAATCATAAGGAATAATGTGAGGAAATGACTCTAAATAATTGTGACTGCACAATGGCTGCATTTATTTGATTAAAAATACAATTAAAAAGGATATTTTTTAAATATTATTACAATTTAAAATAACAGTTTTCTATTTTATTATAATTTAAAATGTAATTTATTCCTGTGATGGCAAAGCTGAATTTTCAGCAGTCATTACTCCAGTCTTCAGTGTCAAATGATTCTTCAGGAGTCATTATAATATGCTGATTTCTTATTATCAATGTTGAAAACAGCTGTGCTACTTAATATTTTTAAGGACTCTGTGCCACATTTTTTTTTTCAGGATTCTTTGATGAATAGAAAATTCAAAAGAACAGCATTTATTTGAAATAGAAATCTTTTGTTATGTCTTTACTGTCGCTTTTGATCAATTTAATGCACCCTTGCTGAATAAAAGTATTAATTTCTTTCAAATACATGAATATACACCTTTCTACAACAAGGCTGGTGACAAACCGTTGATTCTCAGCTGCACTTTGATTAATGCTTTGTTCAGTACAAAATAATGTGTTTTATTGCTCTGCACCAAAAGCATCTTGTATAAAAATCATTAGACAGTGGGTCCCTGCAATCATTGACTGGAAAGCCCATTACTGTTATCACACAGAACATAGTTACAGTTCAAACGTGTTCATCAGATGCATTTGTATCAGTCTTGACTGTGGCCTCTAAGCGTCTAGCCATATGCTTTGTCTGACATTTTATTTTTCCTCTAGTTGCCACTGTGATGAAGTGAAGACACCTATGAAGAACGTCTGATTGAGGACAATAATGCAACAGAAGTAGCATTTAAACCCATAGCGCAAAGTTGCTCTCGTGTCATGGTCTGGAGCTAACACTTAAATGTTTTTCTCAAGGCAAAAATAAATGGCTGTGTGATGGCACCTCATCAAGCAGACAGGAAAACTTGTTTGTTTGTGACACAGAGGTGAAAAGGCAGTAAAATGAAAGCCTGCCTGACATTATCCTTTTAAACGCAGCCCTTTCCTCTGCTCGACACACAAATAAAGAACATGTTGTTTCCCCCTACAGACCAATAGAAGCATCCAAGTGCTTCTCACAGAGCTCTCCTCAGCCACTTGGAGCTAATCAGAGCACAAATAATGGCACATAAGTCCATGTGATCGCATGCTGGAGTGGCCGTTCCTCGCCTAATGTCTGTAATTGAAAAAAACAAACACAGTATTCAAAACAGGAGTATTTTACTGTAAATTAAGGGCGATTATTATCACATATGCAGTCGAAAACAGTCTCAGTTTTATTCATTCTCATCAAGTCGGTGAGATTTAAAAAGGTTCTTTATGTTTATGAGCAGTGGTTTAACTTTGTATTGTTCCCTGAACAGAGGTGTGGACAGTGCCATTGTGTGGTGACCTTGGGTAGCACACATGGACAGAAGAGTTTAATCGTTTTCCATCATGTCTCCCATTGCTTTGGGAGTTTTCCTTCTAAGTAGCTCCCCAAAAAACAGGAATCGTTCGAGTAAAACTTAAAACATTCATCTTTCTGGCTTCTGCATCCTCAGTGTTCATAAATTACATTTCATAGATCTCTCTTATCCAGTCGTCCTCATAATAAGGTCTATAAAGAAGAGGGGATTCCAAGCTGATTAATTGTTTCCAGCTTTTTTTTTTTAAATTAATTGCATGGCTACTCCGTCTACTGGAAGTTCAGTCAGAGCCGAGGTGAAACGTGCGGCTAGCGTTTAAGTCAGTACATTGCGACATCCTATGCTTCCCATACAAATGAAGCATTTGGATTTACATCTAAATATTTTGACCATGCATTAATTATAAAATATTACAAAGAATTGTTAAACAAAATGTCAATAAATATGTTCTAACCTTCACTATTAATGGCTGTAAGGTGCCCTTGAGGTACAATAGGGCTGTATGGATCCGAGCAGATGTTGAAATGCATGCATGCACATTTCCTACCACACACAGGTAAAATACAACAACAAAGACGCGCACATTCAGCGTACACCACTCAATTTCCTCTGTAATCTGTCATCTTGCCTGTAGTTTTAATTCCTGTTAACTGCATGGTTGCATGCCACTGCTTCATTCATTTTAATGGAATTGAATAACAGCGCCACATGGCTGCACTCGCACAAGGCCGCTTTAATTGGAATGAATGTTTAAAAATGTGAAAAATATTCATGCTGGTGGTTTTCCAGAGAAAAGGCCACATTTGTTTTGGGTGACTTCTGCCTATTTCAAAGACCCCTCCAAGAAGTTCAATAAATACATCTGACTGTAGACCCGCTGATAATTTTGCACTTGTGGATAAACCTGGAATTTGGTGTGCTATTGTTATAAGTCATCAAACAATTATTCATTAACATTTATCAAATTAGTAATTTGCTGATCAGCAATTAGCTAAACAGTTTCTCAAATTCGCATTTGCAGAGTGATGCATTATACAGTTCAAAATTTCAAAAAACAGGACAATCCTTTATTCCTAAAAATGAAACAGTGACTCGAAGTTATTATTGAGTATGATTTGCAGATTCTGTCTCCATATCATCAGGATTTGAGTTTGTAATATATTAGACCCAATGGAATGTCACACTGAAATCAAAATTAGATTTATTTTGAAACTAGATTTACAGCTAGATTTAATGAGATCTTGATTGCGAGGCCTGACCAATTACGCTGTGAAAGTGACGGTACTGTTTGCTACTGTTTCCTTTTTTAATGTACAAACTTTCCTCATGAAAATAGATTTAAGGGTTAAATAGAAAATATAATTAATTATCTGTTCAGTATAACTTACGGGCCCAGCATTGTATAACCAAGCAAATATGATTTGCCACACTATAACACACTAAAATTATAAAATCTTTTTAATCTCATTAGTGTTTATCTTTCCTCACTCATTTGATATGGAAAAATTATATCACAAAAAGGGTAAAAAGATGTCTGATTTATTCTGCATTCTGATCATTATCTTTTAGATTGCATAATTATTTTTCTGATAAGCAAAAATAAACATTTTAAATGAAAGAGTTTACATATTATGTCAATGTTTGTTTGATTCTAGAAAAAAAACAACATCTACATCCATTATAATTTTTTGTTTTACTCTAGCAAATCCATTAAATCCATTTAATGTTTAATTTATTAGATTGTTACTAATAGCACAAGTTTTTAACCTGACCAGATATTTGGGAATCTGACATGCTTCATATTTCTTTTCAGATATTCACATGTCCTCTAAGACCTATTTGTCTATCTTTCTGATAGAAAGCACAGTGTTTAAATCAGTCAATATGAGATCTAAAAAAGTATTCACAGAAATTTACTAAATATTATAACATTATCAAATATGTTCATGTTTTACTACAATTAGTGTTTATTTCAGTTGGAAACTGCAGTGAATTGAATGTATAAGTACATTTTTGGCGTTTTCCGAGAAAAAAAAAAAAAAAAAAAGATAGGTAGGTACGTCTTTCCAATGAGCTTATACTGGAGAAATCCTTGATTGTTAGAAGAAAAGAAAAAAAAAGATCCTGGCTCTATAGATGGACAGTCATGATTCTGTTGTTTCTTCATACATCTTTGCTAGAATGAAAATCAGCTAAAATGCTCATTGTATGTCACTGGATTTGTGCTGTATGCATTATGATGATTGATAGTAAGAAATAAAATGTGTGAAATAGAATTTTTTTAAAACATCATCTTTTTACAAGACCATATTTAATACGCAATGTTGATTAGCTTTGGAATCAATAACAACAGTGCAGAGAGAAACCCCTCAGTTAATAAACTATGCATGAAATACACTTCCTGTGTGTATTAAGCAACATAAACCCGTCACCTCCAACTGACCATCACCATCACATCAAAATGATGACATTAGTGCCATGCATGCCTGTATTCAAATCCTGCTCTCAAGATTTAAAACAAACACTCCAAACATTTATATTTAATGTGTTGACAAGGTCAGGCCGAACCAATAGTCGATGTTCAATCAATATGAGATTTGAATTTAAAGAGCTTTGGCCTCCCGGGTGACAGAGCATGGAGTCAGCGGTGTGGTTAAGCCCCGGGCTCAGGAGGGCCTGCAGGCCTGTTTAACTCTCAGGACCATGATTAATTCATAGTGGATTATGTGCTGGGTGCAGCAGGGGCACCGCTGGGCTCCTTCACACTAAAACCACACACTGCAATGAGATAAAGGCTTTTCCCCCAGATAGCAGGCTCAATTTGATGCCCGTCTTCCTTGCTTCCGTACCTGTGAAGGATTCCCCCCACATACGCTCCCCACTGAGAGTCAAATCACTGAATCTCATCTGACTCTTTTGTTTTTCCCCGACTATGAATTGAGATATGAAATGAGATGAGTTCAGCGATGAGTTTGTCTCTTTTGAACTTGTTTCTCCACACACCTATTGTCGCAGATGCCAAGGTGTTGCTCTGCATGTCTAATGCCATCTTTTAAGATTTTGCACGTTTTAGATAAGAACGAGTGACTCGGAGGTACTTCTAATGTATAGTGAAGTGATTGTTCTTGAAAAGTTATGATTCTCTGTCATCAGACCTTCAGTAGAAAATTATAAACTTGTTAGCATAGCCAAAATAAAAAATAAAAAAAATGGTGAATTAATTTATGACGCTGGCATACAAAATATAAATAATGAATGCACTTGTATGACACAAAAATACTGATATAATCACTGTCAAATAGGTGCTATAAAAATTAATATTACTGTTCTAAAGTACATAGGCAACAAAATGTATTTTGACGAAGTAGCACAATTTTGACTTAAATTATTTAAAAAATAAATAAATATTAACAAAATTAATAATTAAATTAAAAGATGTCTGTAAGATATAAAAATGATGAGATAAAAGCATTAAAAAAGAATATCATCAGTTTCAATATTCACAGCTTGTGAGTACATGCCCTTTAACCCTGCTTGCACTGAAAGCAAACCTCACTCTATTCAGCAAGGACGTGGCAAATACATTTCCATTCACAGTATATCTCATAGTGGAAATGGTACAACCATAATCACAGGACATCATGTAAAAACATTTGATTTAGCTAATTTGATCGCTGAGTAAATGGTGCTTTGCGAATATTATCAAATGCTGTATCATGAAAGGATATCACAAGAGTGTTTCACATATAGCAGGCAAGACAACCTTTTGAGGGTTATGTGGTGTCCTTCACCATGTCAAGTTCATCCTGAGAGATGCTAATGTCTCACAGTGCTATTCTCAGCTAGACTGCCACACTCGGGAATATTCTTCAGAAGCCGTATTTCTCAGAAACCAGCCTCCAAATACTAAAACGAGCATCTCGAGACATGGAAAATCTCCTTGCAATTGTATTTAGATGCTCTGCTAGTCCAAGGAAAAGCACCTATCATCCGAATTTCATATTTTCTAATTTTATTAAAAACTCACAAATTTGTTCAACATGTCGTATTTATACAGTGAATGGTCTAATATGCACTGGAGGTCACGTAAGCTTAGGTTTATTAGAACAATAAAAGACATACCATGAGAATTTGATATTTAAAGAAAGTAGCAGCTGCTTGCTGCACATTTGACCATCAATTTCAATAGTTTGGATTTTCCTTTAAAGACACAAAAATAAAACTTGTAGGTCTAAGTATGTTATATTAACAATTTATGAATGTTTTTTTCCAGCAGACTAAAAAAATTAAGAAGTCAATACTTCTCATTGTTTTTTTAAACACTTACACTTTGTTTCAACACGTTCTGCAGATAATGGTGCAAAGCACTTTTACAGTATTTGTGCTATGTTTTTATTTGGCAACTGTCTACTTGATTTTTTTTTTTTCTTTTTTTCCAGGTTTTTTTGTAAACAACATTTTGTACAAACTAGCACAGTGAACCACAACCCCAGCAAACTTGTTTTCATTATACAATATAAATAAAATCAATACAAAAGTTTGGTTGGTTGCTTGGAACATTTTTTTCTGGATCAAGAGGTTCTAAATCATGGTTGATATTTTTAACTCCTGAATTAAATATATTACGTAAACAGTTGACTGTTCTATGTCCCTTTCAGACCCTTGTTAAAATAATTTTAGAAGGTAGACTTCATTTATCAACATTTCAAGTTCTCTTCCATTAAATAAAGGGTTCACCATCCATACACATTTTAACATTTTGCCTTTTGAAGGCTAACTTCTTCAGATTTGGTGGAATTCTTGGGGAAAAAAACAAAAAACAAAACAAAACAAAAAACAGGATATGTCCAGAACGAGAAAAAAAAAAAAAAAAGCTTTTTCTCTCTGGCCTTCAGAAACATATTTAGTGTCGAAAAGGTTGTTTAAGTGTCAGTATGGCAGAGCCTTGAAAGGCAAGGAGGTCTGAGGAGTTTTCAAATAAATAAATTAGTCTGACGGCTTAGATCTTTCCTGGAGTCAACATTGCAGGTTAGCGTTAGATCAGCCGCCTTGGGTGTTTCTCTGTAAAGCTGACAAGTCTTTGACGGTAGCTGACGCTGATAATGTGTCGCAATTGCTGTTTTTAGAGCGGCGGTTTAACCGGTGGTACAAGCGTTGAGCTTTTGGAGGGACGCTGCTACACTGGGCCTCATAGCTGAGTTCATACAGCGACCGGGTCAACAGTACCAATTCTTTCTCTTCTTGAGTTCGGACTTGGGATAAAAAAAGAGAGAAGGAAACGGAACATCAACACAACGAGTTCAAGAAGGTAAATGTGAATGCCCATGCTGCCCTCTGCTGCTCTCTCTGTGAGCTGTCCCATCACATTTATGACATGGAAAAACAGTGAAAAAAAAGACAAAAATAATAGCCAGAATGTGCGGCCAGTGTCCCAGTTCCCACCCTCCCTCCTTCCTCCGTTTATCGTAATTTCTCTCTGCCGAAATGTCCATTCACAGAAGCTACCAGACCGTGCCCTCGTTCATTTCTGATGGAGGGTGGGAAAGGTGGTTGCTGTATCCACTGCCGTTGAGGGAGAGGGATGTAAAAGATGGACTGGGTCCAAAAACATCTGAGGACATACTGTGCAGGGGTCCAGGTATCCCTGGCTCTGGACTGGGTGAGTCTCCTGGGTGGTGAGACATGATGTCTGAAAAGCGCTGTACTTCACTGGACGGATGGTGGCCGGGGATAGGATGGTCCATGCCCCCTAGGGGGGTACCGGTGGGTCCTGACGATGGAACAAAAGGGAGATCTACAGGAGTCTGGGCCTGCGAAGATGGGGGGCCTTGGGGAAAGAAGTCGTAATTCCCTCCCGGACCGTAGTACTCGCTCTGATAATCTGCAGATGCACAAAGGATACAAGAATTGTGGTTTAGACTTAGAAACAAAGAGCAGGAGAAAACTCCTTGTTTAAAAATTCATCGAATATGTAGCCAGTCATTCTTTCAAATCTCAATATGCCACATTAGTCACAGAACATGTTACACCGAAATCACAAATGTAGCTGGGTGGGGAGAACAAAGCTTTGCTAATTACAGCGAGGAAGGCTTTGAACAGCTGAAAACTTATAAAACAAAGCTGTTATTGATATAATAGTGTATATATAACAATAACTGTCTTGTTTTTATGCATATGGACAAGAACCTAGTAGATTATGAAAATATAGGGAAAATGGGGTTTGTGCTTTTTGAGGGAAGGTTTATTTTTGACAGTCTCTTTCATACTGTGGTTCTTATTATTGCCACTTGTTTACACTTTGTTTGTAATATTGGGATTTTAGTTGGATTAACAAAATTCACAAAAAGGAATTTTATACTAATTTAAGAGGCTAGGTTTTTGAAATCAACATTTGTTTCCACTGTTGTGTGTAATAGAACTTTTGATTCAAGAAACAGTCCCCGTGTGACAACTAGCCCCGGTCTTTTCTATACCAAGCATAGTGACATTAATATGTAATGAATATATCATTTTTATAGATATAAAAATATAAAATAAGGTAAAAGATAAAGTGAAATAAAACTAAACTAAGCTAAATAAAACACACCATGTCGACACAATGCCGGAACATGCACGCCATTGTGGATTAAAAAATAAAGTAAATCGACGAAACGGCTAAGCAGCTGTCAAAAGTTCTTCAAGGAGCAACACAACAAATACCAATCAATTGACGACATCAAAGCATCAAACACATGGATGACATGTAAAATTAGCCAGTAGCTAGTTTAATTTTCCACGTTCAGAAGCTCAGTCTAATTACAAAAGCAAAATTTATATTTGCAGACCATTTATCTATTTAAAACACAAACAAACAGGCGAATAAAAACATCTTCAACGTGTATTTGTCGCGTAACTCAACCATTTCACTTCTGACGCGTAATGAATGAAACCAGCGCGAGGAAGAAATACATTTCAGACAAATGTTTGAAATAGATAAGTCTATAATACGCCATTATATCTTACCTCCATAGTATGAAAACGGGCCGTTTGGAATTAATTCTCCAGGCTCGAGTCTGTCCACGAGCGTTCGCATTCTTCTCGGACTCCGGAAGAACGCGTGTCTCCTCGCGCCGAGCGCGCTCAGCTGTTTCATGCGCCGCTCTTTGGACCGCCGGTTCTGAAACCATACCTAGTGCACATGGATAAATAGCAATGGAAACCTATTAATTGTTTATCAGAAAATTTGGCTAAAATCAGTTACACTTTGCAGAACAGTGTCAGAGTGATAGTGGAGCACGTCGCAGTAATTAATTACAATGGTAAAACAATAATAGTGTGCATTGTAGGCTATGCCGGGCTTCACGAAATAATTACGTAAGTGCTCTGTGCTTAGTTATATAAATACACAATAACGTAAACTGTGAAGAAAAAAAAAACAAAACAAAACAAAAAGCATATCACCTAAAAAAAAAAAAAAAGTTTTATCAATCTCTTTGTGTATGTGACTGATATATATCTACACTGTTTAAATGGTGTCAGAATTATATTTATTTTGTCACAATTATTTCTGCCATTTTTACTCAATTTTACGAGTTTTCAGAGGGTCAACTCGGTTTTATGTATTAGTAATTCAAAGTGGACAGAAACGCAAATAGCCTACATGCAGGCCTTTGGCACCTATTTGACTTGAACATTTAAGGCAGCAACTGCACTTTTGTATTTTATTTTTATTATGCATATAAAAAACTAATTTAAGAGTGGCGCATTAAAATAAGACAAGATACCTGCAGACCTAACAGTCTGACATTATGGCCTAATGTTTACATGTCAAGCTTACCATTTTTCATTGGTTCAGAGCAGTGTCTTCCCACTCTACTGATGTAGGCCTGTGAAGTGACTGAATACATTCGTATTGTGCTGACAAGATTACTCGTGATTATCGCCACTGTTAGAGAGTCGGAACTAACCTCACTTTAATGATCTTTTAACCCTCCATTTACTCCGACTGAGGGGGCAGCAGCGGGGACTTCAAATCTCTAATTAATACTTAATAGGAGGGTGGTTACCGATATATTAACCGGCCCCATGCAGTTATTATTTCGTAATCTATATATCCACCCTTGAATTCCTTTTGCTAATTATAGTTTACTCTGACGGTCTTAAATATCCAACCACGCCACTCTATTAATCTCAGCCCCTTCCCTGCACTTGATCTTACGTTCAGTCTCATTTTAAGGCTTTATCCCCACAGCACCAATCTATTACGAGGCTTTTAACGATGGTGATGCTTTATCTGTGTTCTTATCGGATCTCTCACGCCGAAAAAATGACCAAGATGAGGCTCTTTAAAACGATGCTGACAAATCCTATATAGCGTGCGTAAAAGAGGGCGCACATTCGCCAATGTACTGCGCGCCTTGGCTGCACTCTCACTGTTCCGCGGTTCACTCGACAAAAAAAGCAAGGATCGATTCTCAATTTCTCACAGAAAACCACCTAGTATGAGGTACTTTGACAGACACAGGGACAGATTTCTGCGTTTCCACTTGACTGAGAACCGTCACAGCATGTCTAAATGTGGTCGCAAAACGTGATGGCGCTGCATTGCCAAGACTCCCATCGTTCTCACCAGTCTGATGCCAGCTGGCGTGCCTCTCCATCTCTCGAGTCAAGTATAAAAAGGCTAACCATATAAATGTTACTTCCAAATATTTACAGGTGCCAGCAAAAAAGTGTCCTCATTTCTATTCAAATAGTCTTGCCTCAAGGATTGGAAAGGAGAGGCACAATGAAGGCGCGCGTGTGCTTTTTTCTATTCATCCAGGAAGAGAAATCTGTACCACAAGATCTTAAGAATTACACACTATAAAAATTCTCGTCATAGGCCTATCTCATTGTGTTTGTCCTCAAAATCACTAACAGCAAACGTAGCAATACAGCAAATACAGTTTGTTAGTTTTAATGTAATTATGTATATTTACATATAATTTTTTTTTTTTTTTTTTGTAATAATGTGTAGGTTTACCTGAATAACTCGCATGTTGAGCCCCGTTTCCTGCGCCAGTTGCTCCCTGATGTGTCTGGTTGGTTTGGGGGTCGCCGCGAACGCCGCTTTCAGTGTCTCCAGTTGCTTTGCTTTAATAGTGGTACGCGGTCCTCTCCGTTTGCCTCCGAGGTTCTGGTCATCGTTTTCATTGTTACCCGTTTCTTTGTCAGATAAGTTCGCGATTTCCGCATCCTTGACATCGTCCTGTAGCTGGTCTTGCGAATCTGGCGATAAACTAGGATCACTGCAAGCTGTAACTGAATGGGGAAAGAAGGGCCGTCGGAAACAGGGGGTCGAAATAAAAACCTCAGAATTAGACATGGGGACCAGAGAAGTTTTAGACACTAAACAATGGAATGTAAAATAAATAAATAAACACAAAGAAAAAATAAAAAGAATGAAACACAAGATTTAATAAAACAAAAGAAACGAATAAACAAAGAAAGAACAAAGAAACACTGGTATTTAGAGCTGACAGAACTGTCACAATGCACTAGTCTACAGCAGTGAAAAAGATTATTAGAAAACAAACTGGCTAGAAATAGGCCAAGAAAGGAATGCAGCAAAATCTGTATTTCATTTCACATGGAAATTGGAATAAAAAATGAAAAGCTTTTCAAAATATATTATACATGACACCGTCTGAATATTTCTTTTACTTTTTTGTGAGACATTTTATTGGATAAAAGGACTTCAAGACAGCCCAGTTTATATTCGTCAAACATTTGCATGTCTTTTTAGATCAAAAGATAATTAATCTAAAGTATTAAGTATATTTATTGATAAAGCGAGATAACAGCGCGTGCAGTGTGCATTTTTTTTTCCAGTTCTCATATCACTGAATTCATTTTACTCACCTGAAAGGAGATTGGTGTCTTTTCCGTTCGTGTTGCTTAAATAATCGTCTTTACAGACAAATTTATTTTCGTCTATGATGTACAATTCCTCCCCCGTGGATAGTTGCTTGTTACACATCATGCATGTGAAGCAGTTCAGATGAAACACTTTGCTCCGTGCCCTCCGGACCAAGTCATTCGGCGAGATCCCCTGAGCACAACCCGCGCATTTTGTTCCAAAGCGCCTGCAAATGAACAGACCAAGAAAAAAGGTCACTATAACACGGTAAAACAGCAGATGAAATATAAAAGAATCTGTTATTATCAGCTCAGACCAAGGTGATGGAATAGCTTTGAGTGTATATAAAAATGAGTGTTCGTAAATGTTTAATATTGTCAGTTATTTTGGGAAAAAATAGTTATTGTTTATTGTTTTTGTTTATGCACCGTTAACGCAAATTAAAATACAATTTAGATATGTATTAGTACTTTTTTTTTCAATTGTAGGCCTAAATAAAATTATACTTATAATTTAGATTTATTTTGCATGTATTTTATGTGCATTAAAGCATAATTAATAATCCCCCGTAACAAAAGCACATGTACATTCTTCCAATACAAACACCATTGCAGTAAATACTCACCACTTAATTGTGACCAATAATGTGTATTGTGGTGCTCTGTACAGATTGTTGATTCTGAGTCTGTGATTACATTGTCTGAGGGTTTCCACCTCAAAGTCGTTTATTATTCAAATCCACTTATCACATCTTAACTCAAACCACTGCAAACACACTCGGGGCTGTGCAGACAGCCTACCACTGGGCCGCGTTACACTTTCAACTACCCTGGCAAAGCATTGATCCCTGCGGCTTCCCTGGCTGCCATTCACTGTAAACAAAGTGTGATTTCCTTCAAAACCCTTGCTGAGGACGAGTACACAGACTATTAGTGTATCTGCTCGTATTTAATTAATGGGCGTCCTAATCAAAGAATCAAACAAGTCGGTCGTGTTGACAGTACTTAGGATCACACTTCATGTTAGTGTGAATGCAAGTCCTAAATTCTAATGAAATCATGCAAAATTGGATACACGTATGCACTGTGTAAAGCTTTAACAGCATTTTGAATTTAAGGTTTAATAAAGAAGAAACTTGACTAAATTCCAGTAGCACAGTAAATATTTTTAATGATTGAGAAATGGTTGATTTATTATATTTGAGGCATGTTTATGTTTTAAGCTACTTACCAAATACGTGAAACCTCTTTTAAAAATCATTTTAAAATTATATATTGGTTTTAAATGTATGAACGGTAAATTACAAAAATAAATAAATAAATATCTAACCATAGCCGCAAAACAAGCAGTTATGTCTGTTATGTTGATTTTAAAAAATATCGCCAACTTATTTTATTGTTCTTGAAGACAGTTATACCAGTGTCTCTGACGCGCCTAATATTAAATAAACGATTATATTTCAATGTATCACAGTAATAGATCCACATCAGAAAAAATATATATTTTAATGAGTCGAACTCTTGCAAGGAACTTACCTAAAGAAGTCGTTTTTGCAATACAGTTTTCCTTCTCGAGAAAAGCATTTCTCTGTTAGGTTACATTTGCACTCGCAGCATTGTACGCACTTGATGTGCCATGCTCTGTCCAGAACATTAAGGAGAAACCTGTCCAATATAGGCCTCTCGCAGCCCGCACAGTGGACCATTGTCTTTGGATGTGCTCCCACAGTTACTGCCGTCGTGTCCACAACCTGAGAGTCTGCTCCTGTTTTCTCTCTTTCCAAAGAGAGAAGGGAAAGGGTCGTAATGCTGAAGGATGTTCCAAGTCAGTCTTTGCGAACAGGTTCGAAAGGAAAATATCAAGAAGTTTTAATTATATTCACCACTTGTGTGTATGTGGGTGGACCTGTAGCGGTCCAAAATCAGGACGATAAAAGAGGATCTTCTCATGAGGTAGTGCTTCAGTTGTCAGTCATTATTTCTCATCCTCTTCCTTGCCAAATTTTGAGATGCATAAATGAAGCCAGCATAGAGAATCTTTCAAAACACCAACTGCTCGTTGGCTAGAAAGACAAGGACATCATTGCGGGAAAAAGCGCGTCGCCGTTGTCAACAACAAGGTGAAGCATTGGTGATGATGTGCATGAAAGTCTTTCATAAACAAGCATCTAATGCAACTTGGTCTTGGACGGAACTAGCACACGAGACATGCGAGCCCAGAGACACTAGAGTGCACTTTACCATGTCCACGTATCCACTGTTTTTACGTCCCTCTGAAAGATGCAATGGCCAAACGCTTGGAAAAGTGCGTCTCCCTCTGTAACGCGTGCTGTTTCCTCGGTAAGACAGAAGAGGTGAAAGATGCTAGTGTGAACGGAATGAGCGTGACATCTCGTTGCAAGACTGACGACTATCCCCGAACAGCCTCCGGTGTTCTGCATGTTCCTGAAAGCACACGAGCCAGCCTTATTCACAGCCTCCTGACGTCACTCCGGGCCGAGGCCAATCAGCGGCTTTCCGTTCAAGTAACCATTAGCTATCCCCTCACCGCTTTACCGGCACACTCTGCGCTATTTATAGGGAACAGAAGACACCAATTGTCAAAAATCCCAGAAACTGTCATATCTTAGTTAATGCGGAGAGTCAGAAAACAGACCTTGCTATTCGAAAGTCTTCTTAAATTTTATTTTTCATTTTTCTCGTCATTTTCTAATATTCGTCCATTCTGGTGGAGCCGAGGAACGAGAGAAGCATTTGATAAGGTACACATCTGATAATTTAAGCACTGTTTATGTATAGATAAATCATGTGTGTCAGTACTTTGAGATGCGCCATGCTGTGAAAACTGTTTTGTTGTGGTTGCGTTTATTTCTTAACAAGAAATGTGACGCAAAGATGCTTATTCTGGAATATGTATTGTTACTTTTCCATTTATTATTTTATATGTCGAATAGCAGCGCAAGCATGATATGATTTATCTTTTTTTTTTCTTTAATTGTATCTGACATGTGACAAGACAACTTGACCGTCATGAAGTATGCCATAAAATAATGGCGTATTTTGTTGTATAAGATCATGCGTTTATGGCGAGAACTTTAATGCGAGGAGTTTATTTCGTCTTCGCTGACACTAAATCTAATTTATAACCATTCTATTTCCTAATACAGTAAGAAACAATAATGCAATTTTTAGGCAGCTTTACAACTAACTTTTAAAGCTATTCTTTCTATTTAATTTAAGGAATTTACGCAGACAGTTTGTTTAACCTTTTAAACTGCCTCATTCAATCAACGAAAAGACACTTAAGAACCACATCCTTTGGTCCTTTGTTAAACGAGAGAAAGTGAAAGACAAGAGGGCTCTAAACTTTACAGGATGTTAGATCACCTCAGCAGCCTCTAATGGTCCAAACACCTTATGGTGTTTTGTTAGATCTGTTAAGTCCGTTCTTCTGATTTTAAGCAATATACATCGTGTTCTTCAAGTAGGCTATATGTGGCTAATAGTTACATTTCACTGCAAACAAAAATTAGGGTAGAGCTACTGAATTTAGAACAATTTTAGATTTTATGGGGTTGTTTCCTTTTTCCTTTTTCCTTTGTTTATCTTATTTTTATTGTTTTATAATTGTTCAGTGTGTAATATGTAATTATTGCAATATTTTTCTGTATAAGAATTATTTACTAATATGAAATGTTTACTTTTTGCTGTATGCACATTAACCTCATCTGAATTTTTCACAGCGAATATCTGTATCGGTGTAATAATTTAATATCATTAAAGGACACGTACCGAATCCTAATCTCATTTCAAACCTCTTGAACCTTTGCCTTCATGTGTGACACTGACACCATTCACCACCATAAACTGACTCGGTCATTCCAACTTACGCACACACACACACACACACACACACACACGCCCCTCAACCTCACAATCTCAGCTATTTACATTCTATCAGTGTATATTGTGCAAACGTTCCAATCTGGAATCTGGAATCAATACCACGCAACTTTGTGCATATGGGTCACTTCTCATGTAAAACGGCATAGTGGGGCTGGTCCACGCCATGGCAGCAAAGGGCCTTACACAACAGACAGAAACAGCTGCCGATGAGCGTCTAGGGAGCGCTCCTCTTTGACTGTGGGACTCTTGGATGACGTGTTGTTTCACGAAGAATAACAGATAAAAGATGAACACACTCCATCTTTTGCAGTCGCCTATGCGGCCAGCACCATCCCCTGTCTCTCCTTTGAACTAGTCTTTTCTCCTAGTTTGGAAAGCATGCAAATCCATGGGATATTTCCACTGCAATAATAGTGAGAGTTGAAAATAGTGAGAAACGTAAAAAAAATAAAATTAAAAAACAACAGTTTACAATAATCTTTTAATATCCGTGCAACAAAAATTCCCATCACATTTCAGTTTATTTCGGCCATATTTAGTGTATATTATCACATTATTAGAAGCTAAAAACTATTTTATTACTGCATAATAATAGTAATAGTAATAATAAATTTCTCACACTGATTATCAGTTTAACATTATATGTTAACAGTTAAAAATAATTTGCAAATACTTTTTTATTTTTAACTCCATAAATGCATTTTTTTTTTTACTTTTTAATAACCTAAAAAGTGACCCTCGTTGGTTTATCATGTATGAAAAATCTTAAATTCAGGTTATATGAACAAAATCTGCTTTCCACCTTGGGAAGAACTTCTGAAAAAAATAAACTTCTGTATTTCATATCTATTCTACGAGGGACGTTTCATTAATAGTTAGATACAAGATCATAATTACAAATGTATCCATTTCGTTAGCAGACTGATAATTTAACATGCTGACTCATCCATGATGTGAATAAAGTTTTCAATTAGTGGCATCGTCAGGTGGACTACTGACCGAATGGAAAAACGGCGAGTCTGGAGATGGGGCAGTGCTAGAGGGAGCTATCGATCGAAAAATTCTCACCGCTGGGAGACCAAATGCCTGTCAAACTACTCGCTGCATTACGCATGGTCTTAGCGCGGAATCGTTTCCAAATAAGCTAAACATAAAAAGCGAGCGAGTGAATCAAACCGTTCATGTTACCTTAGTGGTTTATAGATCTGGTAAAAATTCTCCGAAATATATCATGACATAAACTGTGTTGCAGATCAAATCTCAGCCAAGTGCATAATCAAATGATTCATTTGAAATTTGTTAAAAGGCAAAACGTTTAGACAAACATTTGTTGTTCACGTCATGATCAATGCATTTAGGAAAATAAATTAATCTAAAATTAGCCTAATGTTAATTTGACTAATCTTTTTGAAAACGTTAGGACTTTTCTAAAATTTCGTTTCGTTTGTTTGTTTGTTGATATAGACGCTTAATTTCTAAAAGTCGTTAAATAATTCGTTTTAAAATTGGACCGCGAACAGAACAAAACGTAAATGCAATTTGAAAATGTGATCTTTAAGCAAATGCATTATTTTAGAGTGAGTGTTTTAGTGTATTTTTTCGCATGTAGTTATCCTATATAGCAACGATACATTAACTGAGCTAGTGTGTGATCGCCGGCCGTACAGACACGCTGTGACTCCGGTAATAAAGTGAGAAATATTACCCCTTACTCGGGCTTTGATCAGCTGGTGCACTGGGACCGCCAGGAGCCCGAGTAAAGGGGGGCTCTGTGCCTCGGGCCCCTCTCCATATCGCTCTGCACTGCTGCCTGTTTGTTTACGCGTTTTATTCATGATATGTGGAATGACTGTTCGTAACATGCTCTGTAGTGTAGTAAAAAAAAAAAAAAAAAAAAAAAAAAAAACCCTGGAAGGCTAGTCCATAGGTTAGCGACAAAGGCAAGATATAGAACAGATGTGCAGGTATTTACATTATGACATATTTTGGAAAATTATAGTAATATAAATGATGATGTTATTTATAGTACATAATCGGTTGGTATTTTTTTGTAATTTTTATTCCCAATCTATCAAATTAAAAATGTTTATTTTTCATGCATTTTTTTTTTTTTTTTTTTTTTTAGAATACAGCTGATATGTTGACGAAATATCCGTTTCTCAATTTCTTCTAAAGTCATCCCTACTCTTCTTACTCTTAGAATTGTTTATTTAAATGATGTTAACAGTTTAGAAAAAGACCAAACAGTGAAAACATATCAAAAGGCCTGACATGGCAAGCACTACCCTACTGGGCAGTCAGAATCATACCCCTACCAATGTGGTGTGGGCTCGCTCACGCGCGCCTGTTGGGGGGGCAGTCAATTTAAATATGACTGCAATGAAGCATGTGTCTTGCTTTTCTTTCAAGAGAATGTCTTTATTTTCGCAGTGTGGACAATAGGCGTGTGGCGCTCCAGGACCGCGTTGTGTCAATCTTTTCGGCTCTGCGGTGCAGTGAGGTGATGTGCAGCGACCAAACCCGGACCCACAGCATGTCCAAACTGGTTAGGGGTCAGGGACGACTGAAGCAAGACCTCTGCAATTATATTCCTTACAGCAGTCTCCAACCAAAAATATGACCTCTAAATCCCAGACTAACTCAACGAATCTAAAACTGTTGACTTGTGGGTAAATAAAGTGTTCAGGAAAAATCATCAGTCCATCAGTGCAACCACGTCAAATGAAATGCTCCTGTGAGCATAAAAAGCGAACATAATCCAGTAGCTTCAGTATTGACCAACAACTCAACATAAATATTTTTTCTTGGCTTTCCAACTTTGCGGAAGACTGGCAAGAGAAATTCGATTGAGGTTATAGATCTCGTAGTCCCATCACTGGAACAGCTGTTATTTCTCCACTAAACCCGATAATCAAACACAGCCACGGCGACCGTTTAGGCCTCGCATCCCAGACCAAGGATTAACAGTCTTTTATATTCAAATTTAACTATACCAGACCACTTAATCAGAATAAGCATTCATTTATAAACTTGCTTCCACAAATTTGATTATTAATGAATCAGATATATTTGGCAAAATAAGTCTTAACAATTTGTTTATATTTGAGATGGATAAAAAATTAGCTACTTAGGAAGGAAAGCGCGTTGATGACTCACCACCACGATGAAATGTATTTTTCCCCAGTGATATGCTTATTAAAATCAACATTTAAAATGTATAGTAACTTTATATTATCTTATGCAAAAAAAAAAAACCGTTCTTGATGCAGGTAAACATTAACAAGAACCATAAGGAAATCTACCTCATTATGTCATTAGCGACAGCCAACCAAAGAGCAGTGACAAGAAATTATTATATTATTCCCCGCTGGGCCCGAATGGAAACGAGCAGTCTTTGAGAGTGGTCGCTCTAGTTTAGATTAATGGTTCCCAGCGCTTATTCTGCAGTGCGGGTGAAAGGGCCAGGATCACTAATGATTATAATATAATGTGTGGTGATAACCACTCCCTTTGAGATATTATCGCGCAGTGGGCAATGCTCAGGGGACGGGCTGAGGGGCTGAAAATCAGCAGATAGCTACTAAACAGGAGCAGATTTCTGCACTGAAGCTCCAAGTGCATGCACGAGTACAGTCCTGTCTGCTGCTGATATCAACAGCCAGGGGCTGAATTAAACCATTCTATTTTTATGTTTTTTAAACCAAGAGTTAAAAAAAAAAGAAAAAAAAAAAAGCCTAGACTATTCTGTGGATAGCTGCCATCTGAAATACTGGCTACAAATGATGAACTTGGGGGAACATATATATATATATATATATATATATATATATTTTTTTTTTTTTATGGATTTGACTTTATTTTTTATTTTATCTCATTATTGCAAAATAAACGAGGTTGGCTCTTGACAAGCTCTTAAGATAATCTTAACTAACATCCTAGGTTGTTTTTGGAGGGCCTTTTCACAACCAGACCGCTTGTTTTATAGAACTGGTGCAACATAATGAAGCTGTCAGTCCCAAAGGTGTTGAACTACGACCCAAACTCTCCTCAATATAAAAATAGGGCGAAGAGATGCAAAACATCTTCGAGGCGCTTAAAGTTATATTTAAACATTTCTAAATGGAATAAAAAATGATTACGGCTTTTATAAGACAGGGTTTCAGAAATAGTAATGCTCAGCTCCATATAGGCTAGAAATGAATGAAAGTGACCGAAGATAAACGCGTTTAATGTGAGTGCAGGAGATGTGGATCATTCTTAATTCGCCTATACAGTAGAAAACGTTACAGATGGAAACAGAAGAGCATTATAATGGCGGACAAAATTTGCAATAACCAAATTGCATTAATAGCATTTATTAAGTGCCACTTTTGCCTCTGATAAACTGAAGCACTCGTATTCACGTGATAGACCAAGATGTTTTTAGGAAAGGTGCGGTAGAGTGCGCCTAGCAGAAAATATAACAAACCACGTAAAACGCAAAGAACATGCCTACCTATAGCCTTTAAATTGACAAAAATGTAAACGGTGCTAATCGATGTAATCCAAGTTCAGAAACGAAAAAATACGAACAGACCGGACACATCCCTTCTCATGGCAATCGACTGTCATGGATCAATAACAAAGCTGCCTGACTAACTTCTCCGAGAGTCTGCAGTGAACACAAGAAAAGGGGGGTGATCCTAAAGGACCACGGGAGACAAGGCCCCGGCAATCCCTCCTCATTCATCTTCATTGCCTTTGTGTGCACAAAAAGCAAGCCCTGCATAAGGTAAAGCCACCATCAAAGCCATGGCTTTATTTTATATCCTATAGATCAGGAGGGAGACAAAGCTTTATTTTCGCCAGGAGAGAGATATTTTACCTCCGCCGTACGGTTTTATGTTGGAGAGGTGTCAGACAGACGAAATGAATGGCTAATGCATAGGCAAAACGCACTCACCCCAGCATGCCTCACGTCAGCAGGCGCTGTCGGGATTTAGGGCCGGTGAGAGCCGAGCGCGCGACTGAGCACGAGCATATAAATACGTGATGTTCTCGACTAGTCCAGATACATGTGCCTACAGTGCCATTTTTAAACCTATACGACCAGTGATAGTTATAGTAATAGTTAAGGAGATTTATAAAGGGGTTCCTCGCCATACTTCGAATCTCCTCACTGTTAGTCATTACCACCAAAGCGACGCTGGTTTTAAATAGAAATATAGGGTAGTAATTTATGGTTAGGACTTGAATATAAACAATAAGCATGCTTTTGAGTTTCGTTGAGGATGCTTGGTCTTATGATGTTGTGAATAAATTAGATCGCACCAGCCTCTTATCCGGGATCCCCTCCAAATTATGCAGCGTTTTCAATTCGTTATATGGGCAACATTTTATTTTAATGGGACAGTTTATTTCAGGGAGTGGATTATATGCATTGGCTGTGGCTATATCAGTCACAAACAGTGAGCTTGTAGTGTATCCACCATCATTTCTGTGTCCATCTACCCATATTCTGTCAGGTCAAGAGGAGCTTTCTGGATTTCTAGACATGTTGTACTCATCTTGGCTCTGAGACCGTATAAAGCAAACTAGTACCGTGTACTGATAAAGAGAATGATTGTTAGATGATGACAAAACCAAGACTTTCAAACCCATTCCCATTTGAAAGGGACAAAAGTTGAACTGCTCACACAGAGAAAAAAAAAAAATACCGCATGCTGCACTGAAAAGAAAATATTCTAATTTTCAGCAGACAACAAAAGCCAAGAAACTGGTTAGAATGCTGAATGCCAAACCCATTTTTGCTGCGGGCCCTCCTGTTGTTCCAGGGCCATTAGTTGAATGAGGTGGTGCTCCACTGTACTGCAGCAGTTCCTCACTGTATGTTTGGCGAGATATCTCAGCTGCTTTACTCACAGACTACAGACTTTCATCTTCCTCCTGCTGTGTCTGGAGAGCTGAAACAGAGGGTGGGCATGCAAATAGTTTTCTCTGTACGGTGAGCTCAGATGAGACTCTTACCTTGTTGGGAGCTGTTTTCCCTCTTGTGTGTTTGTGCCTGAGTGGGCCATCAGGTAGGCATGGCAGGAGGCATGGGGAGTGATGGGTTGAAAAGGTGAAGAGGTCATGACCTCTAGGTGTTTTATGAGAGACTGATTTGTCTTCAGCAGAGCATGCTGTTGGCATCTTCACACCCTTGAGTTGCTGGCTGGCAAGGCAGGACGGGATAGGGGGGTTGCTGGCTGTAAATTAGCACACTGGCATAGTGACAGGCAGTCAGGGCCATGGGAATGGCACCCACCTTGACCTGTTTGCGGGTCTGCCGGGTCCAGATGGCAGGGACCACTCGAGCAGACCTTCGTTTGAAAATACCATCTAAAAGAGCACACACCCTTAAGGCATCCTAATCACACTGTGTCCAAACAGACTGCAATGGAACTCTCCCCATTGATGAAGCTGTATCTAAATTTCATCTATACGTAAAATGATAAATAGGCTACACATAAATTACAAATTACAGTCCTTTATTCAAAAAATGAATAAAAGCAAATAGATATATACAAAATGAAGCATTATATATATAACAAAAAATATAATGATATTAAAATATAAAAATGCAGATATAAATATATGTACTAGTGTCTACCCTAGTGTATAAAAAATATACCCTTTTATACCCTAGTGTATAAAAAAAAGCTAAATCTCAAGAATAATTTATTCCACATTTGAATATGAGAAAATGATATCTGCCAAGCTCAGCATTTCCCCATTCGCCTTCTAGAGATCTATGCATCAGACCCTCACAGTATATGCCTTCTTATTGACTGCTCTTGCGGTGTGAAAGTTCCCAGCTCTTTAATATGTATTCCCTGCTTTCTCCTCAGGCTGTGGGTGGGAATTAATACTCAAATGCTGCTGGAAGCCAGGCCCCCTTACAAATCATGTAATTCCTGTTACTGGAAGACAAACATGCCCTAGATCTAATCAAGCCTGCAGGAATCCCCTATCAGAGCATCACAGGTTCACCGTCTCTCCCGCTTCCCGACTGGCCTCACCAAATGGCGATTAGGCCGACCGGCAAGTGTATGCATTAGACTGAACATAAATCTCACCTACACACTCCATTTCTAGATAACTATATATCTGTGATAGATAGACAGACGGCTGCAGAGTTTTAAGGGTGTTTCAACAAAAGGGAGAGGCTCAATGAATCAAGCTCTAACCAACACACTGGGGCACAAATCAATTGTGGTTACTTTTTAGTGCAACATATGCACTGCGTGCATAAAAATGCATCTGTGTTGAATGAATCGTGCTTGTTTAATCAACTACATTGAAAAAAATGACTCATTGGATTTACTCAATTTTTTTAAGGTAAGTGGTTGCAATCAATTTATTTTAGCTACATTTAAATAAACAAATTTAGCTGACTAACTTTCAACTAAATTTGTTTATTTAAATGTAGCTAAAATAAATTGATTGCAACCACTTACCTTAAAAAAATTGAGTAAATCCAATGAGTCATTTTTTTCAGTGTACAGCTCAATATATTTAATATGCTTTTGATTTTGAATGTCTTTTGTTTATCATCCAGAAACCGTCTGGATTTCCTCATTGTTGTGTTCGCTAGTATAAAAGTACGATTCCAAGACTACCAGGAATCCTGTTGCAGTCCGGCAAATTTTTAGGGAAAAATAAAATAAATAAATAAATCTTCAGTTAAGTAATGAATGTTAATTACTATATTGATTACATGCCTTACTGCTTTTTAAATGAATTTATTAGTTAAAAAAAATATTTATTATTATTTTGTATTATAGTAGTGTTTCCTAGACCAGCTGGAACCCTGTTACAGTTGGCCAGATATTTAGAATAAATACATAGATTTTTAAATAAATAAAAAAAATCGCCAAAAATAAAAATAAATAAATAAATAAAAATAAATAAATAAGTAAAAGAAAAAATCAAACTGGATAAGAATTCATGCCAGTGTTCAGTTATGTAATGGATGTTATGTAGTTATGCATGTTATAACATGTCTTTTTTTTTTTTAATAGTTTTATTATTATTATTATTGTTTTGTAGTATAGTAGTGTTTCAGATTTAGTGGCCAGATTTTTAGACGAAAAAAAATGAAAAGAAAAAAAATTTGACTGGATGAGAATTAATGACAATGTTCAATTAAATAATCAATTTTACATGTCTTAATGTTTTTTTAAATTAATTTAAGAACTAAAAATAACTGTATTGTTTGTATTATTTTATTTAATTATTATTATCAAATCAAAGCAACTTTTACATTTCTAAATAAACTTTTTTTATTTGATGTTTAATCTGATTTCAAGAACTTGTAGCTGTCCTATGTTAGCAAGCACTTCAATGTTCCACTCTTGTTCATGTACA
Source organism: Spinibarbus caldwelli (assembly GCA_039654775.1). Lineage (NCBI taxonomy): Eukaryota > Metazoa > Chordata > Actinopteri > Cypriniformes > Cyprinidae > Spinibarbus > Spinibarbus caldwelli. The sequence goes on along the minus strand of CM077253.1, from coordinate 11,709,994 downwards.
GGAACAGATAGAGGACTGGGTGTGGCATTCTGCTCTGTCAGAGATTCCAGACCCGGAAAAGAACATCAAGATACACACTGAAAGATTGATTGATTGATTGCCAACAGAATGCCCTGGAACTACCCTTAGCACAAGATAATGTAATTGAGCTAGCTTCACTGCGATGAGAGAGCCAGACAAATACTACTCTCCTGTAGCATCGCACAGACAAAAGCCTGCTTGATAGGATATTTCTTTTCATTGGTCATGTTCACAATGGGATGAAGTGGTCTTCCCGAGTCCCACAGGTGTGCTGTATGGTCCTGTCTGTTTGTCAGCCTAGAGAGAAGTCCCATGCTATTCACCTCAGCCCAATCCTCTGTGTAAAAGCTGATTGTGACGGTGTTATCGACTTCTTCTTGTAATTCTCTGCTGAAAAAAAAAAGGGAAGTGGAAAGTTTTATCTCTGTGCAGCAGCAGTGGGGAGGGGTGAGAGTTCACTCTCTGTAAGCTTGAGACACTGAAAATATTAACGCCGGGACAGCTTTGCACACACAGAAAAGCCCTGTAGACCTTCACTGCTCTGAGTAAGTGACGGAGAGCAGAATTAATGTAGCACAAAAAAAAAAATAAAAAACATGTGAGCACCAATCTGATATTGTTTCCAAGATTTTCCCCATTTAAAAGGCTTATATACTTCTCCTTGGATCTTTCATGGATCAGCAACAGAAATGGATTTGACTGTAAATAAACAGTGTGAGCGGATTGACTTGCATGGTTTTAATGATTACCAGAGAGCTGGCAAAATATTACGGTAGAATTGAACAATGTAAAGAGAGAAATATTTATGTGGATTTATGGTGCTGTGTGCACAGATGCTGTTACAGAGCAAAAACTGATGAAATGGTGCGTCCACATGCATTTAAGTTTCAATTTTAAATTCTTTGACTATGCAAATTTCAATAAATATAACATTCATCACAAATAATTGATTTTAGTGTGATTTTTTCCATTGTGTGTTTTGAAAACTCACTTATAGGTTTCTTATTTCACAAATAAATTGTATTAAATTAAAATGGATTTTTTTGTTTACAAAAATGTGTGAGTCTGCGTGTACAAAAATGTACATTTAATTTGTAGTACAATTTATTTTGAAAACCATTTTATTTTTAGCATATCGTACTATATTATTGCATATAAAATTGCCATTAAAGGCTTGTTTACTCTAAGGTTGATAACAATAAAGTTATACTATAAAAAGTGATCTAAATATAAAAGAATAGCACAACTATAATGGCACGGAGGAATAATATCACTGGAATCCCTTTCGCAATGATTTTTTTCAGGCGATAACGCAAAAATTTTGATAGCCAATCAGAATCCAACCTGCTTTAAAAAGCTCGAACATTTAAAGCGGAAAATGACAGAACTGCAGCGTGTACTTACAATAAACAGAACATTATTGTGTGTTGTTGTGGATGTCAATATAGTTATCATTATAGTTATCTCTATAGTTGTTCTTGGTGTGAATGGGCCTTAAGGCTTTATATAATAAAAATCTTTAAAAATGAAAAATTATTCCTATGAATTCCTATGCAAAATGAGTTCTATCAAGCCACACCAGACACCAGTCCTGTGCATGAACACTGCCAGAAGAACAGAGAATTCAATGGGAAAGGTCATGAGGACAGTGTAAAGACATGGTGAACACCGATAAGCTGTTTTATTTGCATGTGCATAAGTTAAGTATTACAGTGGGACATTTTTCTCTCTTGTCCTTTGATTCTTGCTTTACCCCTTTGGTTTTTTTGCACATTTCCAACTAGACACACCCCCTGATCCCCCCACCCTTGATGCCCTTCCACCCTTTGTGCTCCTCTCCAAATACAGCACGTCCCCAAAATAAGAAACAGCAAATCCGCTCCCTCTTAGCCGCAGACGTGTTTACCTTCCCATAATACTGCTCCCAGATTTGTTCAGCCCTTTGGATTGCCTTTTTTGCTCATATTTCCCCTCTGCTCTTATCACTGAACAAAGCGGCTTCTTCCCCCCATCGCAAAGCTCAGAAACCCCCAATTGTTACAATGGTAAGTATCGAAGGCGTTCTCAATTTTCACTGTAAAACCTGGAGACTAATGCAACGCAACCACACCGCGCTGGGGGAGATTGCTGTCAACACTCTCCAAAAACTGCAAACTCAGATTAGAGTCTGCTCTCGACGTCGATTTCAAAAGGCTCGTGCGCTTATTCAAGCCCAACGTGAAATAATCTGCATCTATTCAGATATAGAGAGGGTGTATGGAAGTTATTGATGTCAACTTTGCATGCTTATTGCTACCTTGGTTCTGCTGCTGGTATAATTGAACTGAAAAGAGGCATGAAAAATGGCTTCCCTTGAGTCTTAACACCCAAGTAAAGAATTCAGTGTTTGGTTTTGGAAAATATGTAATTTTCTAAACTAAATGGTATAGCTGGCTAAAAGAGCCCATTCTGGAATACCCATGGCACATTTATTTTGCCATGAAAGAAGTTTTTTATGTAGAAGAGGTGGGATATTTTCATAATATACAGCTACATTACTGCTGCTCTGTATTATGTTCATTTGGCTATTGCTGCCTGTTTACACCGCATTAAAATCCTAATGTATTTCACACACTATTTTCTCTTGTTGAATCAATAGCTGTCTAAAAACAACCTAAAAATTTCTTATATTAACAAATTAGTTCACCCAAAAATGAAATTACGCTAAAAATGTACTCACCCTCAAATATCCCCAAAATATGCAATATTTTAACTAATTTTAATTTTAATATATACTGTAATATTGCTTTCTCCAATGAAAAAATCATTTCGTCTGAATGAGGAGAGAAATATGCACAGATCAAGCACTGTTTATAAGACAAAACAGTTACAGTTCTAAACAAATATGTCAGTTGATTTTGATGTGATAGGACAACAGGGGATGGACTTTTTCACTTGGGGGAATGGTTATTACATGGATTATGGACTGCTATTTTGGCCAGGAGCAATGGTTTAAAGTTAAAATGCCTTAATGATGGATTTGTTTCTTACAAACACACAGCTTTTCACTTCACAAGACATTAATTGATGGATTATTGTGATGTTTTTATCAGCTGTTTGGACTCTCATTCTGACAGCACCCTTTCACTCCCATTGGTGAGCAATTGATGTAATGTTAAATTTCTCAAAATCTGTTCCAGCTCATTTACATCCTGGATGGCCTGAGGGTTAATTTTCAGATTTTTTTCATTTTTGGGCGAACTATTCTTTAAATAACTATATTTTAAATAACACCACCTCGCATGACATGCTTATAAATGCAGTCTGCTTAGAAGTGTCAGATGGCTAAGCTTGAAATCCTAGCCATGGACCTGCCAAATTGCCCAACAGAGCTTGTATATGTGTGTGTTCAACAGAGTTTGTGAGTGTGTCTGTGATGAGATACACACACACGCACACACACACACACACACAAACACACACACAGCTCAGGTTAAACTGCATGGGAATCGCGCAGGCTACACACTGTTTGTTTTGGACTCAATAGCATCTCATTTACACGTGTTAATTGCAGCTAATTGGTTCTAATTGGATGAACAGGAAACCCTCTGGGACCATTCATACCTTTAATTTGAGGTAAATATCATTAATTAACATATGTTAATTGGAGCCAATTAACATTGATTAAGAGATGCCAGCAAAGAGAAAAAGTACAACTATCAAAATTTGATCGAGTCAGATACATGCTTCAGGACGAGACGCCACGCAGACGAAACGGCATCAGGACCAGTGCTGTTTGGGTGACTTTGGGTGACAAATGGGGACACTCAGACTGGCACGGATGCGAGCTGTCTAGTGCCGCCCCTGCCCTGTGGCACACCTGCGCAGGAAGTGCTCCCATGGACAGAGGGCATCTGTAGGCCCATGAGGGGCCAGCGTGTGCTGCACCGCCGGAGCGCAAGAGATTAGAGGAGCTGCTGCTGAGTCCGGCAGATAGGGAGGGGACGGAGACAGAGAGACCGAGAGAGAGAAGGTGAAGCTGCGAGCCACTATAAGTATGGACAATGAGAGCTGGAATGAATATAAGATCCTGAGTGAAATACTTTTTGGAAGGCCTAGAACAAAGGCTGAACTCTGAAAGAACAATGTGCATCGATACTGATGCAAGATCAGACATTTGCAACCCTGCAAATAGTCAAGTCCAGTCACCTTTATTCATAAAGTAATTTACACACTACTGTCATGACTTGGTGCAGCCAAGGAGAGATGAGGCAAGGATCTACTCACAAGTGGTATATTTATTAAAGGGACAGTTCACCCAAAATTAAAATTCTGTCATCATTTACTTAACCTGAAGTTGTACCAAACCTGTATGAGTTTCCTTCATGTGTTGAACACAAAAAAGATTTTTTAGGAATGTTGGCAGCCAAACAGTTGACGGTACCCATTGACTTCTATAATATGGAGAAAAATACTATGGAACTCAATGCTACAATCAACAGTTTGGTAACCAACATTCTTCAAAATATCTTCTTTTGTGTTCGACAGCTGAAGGAAACTCATACTCGTGTGGAAGAAGTGGAGGGTGAGTAAATTGCAGAACATAAAAACAAAAGAAGATGCTTTGAAGAATGTTGGTAGCCACACAGATAATGGCAGCCATTGACTTCTATAGTATGGAGAAAACTACTATGGAAGTCAAATGTTTGGTTACCAACATTCTTCAAAATATCTTCTTTTGTGTTCAATAGCTGAAGGAAACTCATACTGGTGTGGAAAAAGTGGAGGGTGACTAAATGATGACAGAATTTTGATTTGCACTATCCCTAAAGTAGAAAAAAAAAAAAAACATGGGACCACAGGAGAACAGCTTTACAAACTTTACATAGATGGGAACAGAGAAATAACACTGAAAGAGAGGGCTATAAATACAACGACTAAATGATGAACTAAACAAGGAACAGGTGAACATCATGAATTACCAAGGGAACAGATTAACAGGAAGAATACCCAGGAAGAGAGAAAATTCAAACTAAAAGTCCATGAAAATCCTCAAAATTAGTCCTATACTAAACTAACACAAAAACACAGAATACTTGTGACATACATTGTTATAGAGCAGATTAAGATTTATATAAAGGAAAGTAACAGAAACAACCTCAAATATGAGACTTATTCAACAACTCGATCACGATTCAGCTCAAGTCAGTTTAGTGTTGAGTCAGTTGAGTTCAAATATCTAAACGATCTTATTCTGATGCTTTCAGACCGAATGTTTGAGTTAATATGGACATATGGACATGCAGACTGTTGGAGGGTTTTAATACGTCAGTGATTTGGCTGGCAAGGGCTGGTGATTCCCAGTCGGGCGAGAGATCGAGCGAGAAGAGGTGCTTGTCCTGCTGGGCCGGTAACCTGTGTCAGAGACCTGGAGTCCTGAGCTGACATTGACACAAACACATGAAAACAGGCGCCTAGCAGGTGTCTGGGCACACACTGGCATCAGCAACACTCTCCATTCCTTTCTCCTTCAGTGTCTAAAGTGTAGGGCACATGACAAACAACTACAAGTGACGCACAGCGTCATCTTCTGAATAACTTTGCCTTTTGACAAGCACACTTGCCTCAAGAAGACAGAGAGATGCACAGACAGACAGCGACGTGTTGTATGTGCTCACACAGCGGCGCCTGCGCTAGCAGCCTCGAGCGCTGAGGCATGGTGGCAGAGGCCGACGGTGCCCAGTAGGGAAAGGTGTGAATGTGTGTCAGATGGTACAGCGGGCAGGCTGGCATCGAACAGGGTAGTAAGGCTGGCACAGCTATAGCGGTCCACTCAGGCAAGGAGAGCTGGGGCTTAGCCCGGCCCACATGCTGCGCCACCCAGGTAACACCAAGACAGCCAGCCAGCCACCCACCTGCCCCCTCAGCCTCCCTGCATGCCCTGGGGCAGCATCTTACATACCAGCCTGCCTGAATCACTGAGCCTGCTAATCATCTTAGCCCCAGACACACACATAGCCTTCTGTGTGGAATTAGCCTGTGTGGAACTAGCCGTGCCTGTAATGGGTAATAATACACTAATACACCCTTGACCTATATATATATATATATATATATATATATATATATATATACACATACATATATAAAGACACCAATGTTTAGTGTTTATAATATGTAATATTTACATATATATGGGCCTATATATAATTTTAACACATTTTATGTATATCAATATTAAACGCATGCAAATAAATTTCACAGAACATATGAGAGATTTTATTTTTTATTTATTTATTTGTTTATTTTACAGAATGTATCTTTTTCTTAGTGGAGTCAAAGTTAAAATTTAAAATGAAAAATGTTAATTATTTTTGAACATTATATTTTAAAACTTTAAACATCTAACATTAATAGCATATTCTAAGAAAAAAAAAAATATAAACTTAAAAAATTGTAAATATGTGTTAATACATGCATGCATACATACACAGCCATATATATATATATATATATATATATATATATATATATATATATATATAATATATACTAATATATATATATATATATATTTATATGTGTGTGTGTGTGTGTGTGTGGATTTATTATATTCACTCGCTGTGAGAAATACTGCAAGTGGAGTGATACAAACAGTGAAAAAACGGTTGTAGTTCTGTTATCACTAGAATATTGCATGGCTGGAAAAGGCTCTCAGCCAATCAGAAATGTTGTAAACATTATATAAACAATTTAAATAATTTTATGTACATATATGTCTTATTTAAGCTACAGTAGAATAGCATAACCATATCTAGTCTAGCATCTTGACAAACTGTCAACTACACTGTGTACCTGTAGCAATATAAGTAATTTATGGAGGTTTTATGGTAGAAGTGTAAACTTAATATGTGTGTTTGTGTGTGTGTGTGTGTGTGAGCAGTGTTCATCATATAGAGTTGAACCAGTGTTCTGTGCTCCCTTCACTGCTGACTTTAAAGACAACTGCTGAGGTCTAATAAATCCATCAAAAGCCGTCCGCCTGTCATCTCAGCCCTGCTTTTACTTTAAAGGCTGGACAGGAGGGCAGAAGTCCCAAAACAAAGGCTCAGGGAGACAGAGGGGGCGGGAGGGACGTGAGGGGGTCCAAACCCTCCTGTAGTCACACATCATGAATATTTAACAAAACTTGTTGGAGTGAGCAGAAAATGTTAGGGTGGGTGAGCTTAGGGATTGTGTCTGCTTGCGTTTGGCGTCAGGGCTGCGTTCGGCGCACCCTTGTTCGGAGTGTGCGGCGGGGTTTGTTTGCGAGATTGGGGTTGGGTGGGCAGCATCAAAGGATCACCAAGGGACAGCAATTCCCATGGCAACAGTTCGTCAGGTAGGGGGCTAGGGGTTCAGCTGCCCCTGCAGGTCCCTCGAGATGGAGAGAGAGAGAAACGGAGAGAGCGAGGAGAGCGGGAAGCATTTTGTCTCAGCACACTTGACAAAACAAAGACAACTCACTCCTCTGGTTTCATGCCACATTTTTTATTCATAAACAAGCTGCTGGCTGTAAAGACATGATAAAGCAGCGCAGGGCCTCTGCTGAGATGGCCACCCATTTGAATGCAAAGCCTCAGCTGCACAAAATCCTCCCGAGCCCCATTATTCTCTGGATTTCACCGCTATTTTCGTCAGCCGCTAAGCTGGCCATGGATCGAGACTGGAGATATGTCATCAAAATGGTCTCATTCAGCTACCGATGGCCATTAACATAAAAATTAAAGAATTATAAAACAAGCTTGAATGAATGAGGGATGAATAAAATGAATAAAAATCTCCACCCGCCTTGACTCCAATCATTTTCACCTCCTTTCTTATCCCACAAAGTGGGGGATTGCTGCATTCTTCCATTATTGGATTAATTGCCTTTATTTGCTGTAAACATGTGTTTACTGCTAACATGGGCAGACAGTAGGAGAGGGAATGGATTGTGTGTGGCACTTGACACTAATATTTTTAGATTTCAAGGTTAAGATTTATAAGTGGAATTGAGAAATAATCACAAAAATAAAATTTATATTATAATAAATGAATAAAATTATTGTTTACTGAAATCAGTCTTCCATTGGTTGGCTGAATGGATAGTTCTGAACTATACACGCTATTGGTTGAGACAATTTTGCTGACTGGGAACAAAAGGAAATCACAGTATTACACTTTTTTGGGAAATCAGTCTCCAAATTATTTACTTACAGTTGTCTGTGCATATTAAGATGGGGCAGGAACCAAAAATATTGACATTGAAAAACATAACTTCACCTTTAAAGAGAAATTGATTGAAAATTGATTTGTCTGTCCTACATGCAGCCTAATTTTAAGTGGGTCACCCAAACCTCTCCCCTTATCAGTGATTATAGATGTTAACACATGGGTTTTCAAATGAGTGTAAAATGAAATTTAACCAAAAACATGAGATTTTTTTTTTTTTACAATATAGATATATATATATATATATATATATATATTAGGGCTTTTAAAAATATATAAAAAAAGAATTACAAATGTTAATTATTTTAATATTTTAAATTTTAAGATTTTAAAGGTTTATACATCTAACATTAATTAGTATGTGGAGAAAAATAAAAATAATAAAAAAATAAATCTAATATCATAAAATATTTTCTTTAAATAAGAAATGTCAAGATAATATTTAAATTATTTGCTTTGGTATAACAACAACAAGACAATAGAAGATAATAGAAGACAATTATTTTGGAAAAATGTAGCTGCCTTGCCTCACAAGGAGATCATATTTGGGGGTCTTGGGCATCAAAAAGTTAACACACACAGACTAATAATATTAAACACTGTTAAAGTTGTTGGTCCAGAAATAAAATGAAATCCTCATACACTTTTTTATCAAGTTTAGTTTCATATTGTTAATGCATGTTGCATGATACATATCTGTCTCTGAAGAGTTCTTCTCCTCCTCCTGTTTTTCTCCGCCCTTCCCAGCATCACACTTATGATTTATTTAGTCTGTTGTTTGTGTCAGACTGTCGTCTTGTTTTGCCTCTATTTGAAAGGTGTTTATTTTGTCAATGACTTGAGTGTTTGCCCAGCTGGCGCCGGCGTACCAAGGTTGTGCCAGCACAGTGCCTGGGGTACAGGCTTTAGAGTTTGGGTGGGGGGCGAGGGGATGCGGCAGAACCGGAGGGTGGAGGCAGTGGGTGTTAGGGGTGACGTGGCAGCTTGCCCGATCCTCTGCGTCCCCCGTCCAGCAGAGTGTGGGCTTGCAGACCTGTGAGAGCCTATCAATGCCAGTCCAAACGCCGGCAAAGAAGAGAGGCTTAGCTGTAATCCGTATTGACTGCCTTGTGCTTTGTTTGCCAATTTATATCATGGATTTGTCCCACTCAATGATGTGCTTCTGTCAAGTTCTCCCACATTAATCCATAACATTATTAGTTTTCAGTACAGCCCTAATTATTCCAGCTCTGACCTAAATGGTAACGGAATGAATGAAAAGAATTCAAACAAACAAACAAACATTTATAGCCAAACATGACACGGTAACAATAGGGTTAATTCTATAGACGTAATTGTCAAATCATTGGTTTTGTCTTCGTAAAACAAGTGTGAAATGAAACATCAGACACACAGGGCTGTAATATTCAGGGAAAAGGAGGAGATCCTATTCAACTTAGGACGGCACTGGCAGAGGAACGTGTGGCACCCTGCTGCTAAATCTGTAGATTACAGTGAACTTCCCTCTGGCAGTGCACTGGGAGTCTACCTGAGCCAGAACCTGAGGGGAGACAAGCAGCGACTAATTTAAGGATGCGACGCAGCTCCAGGAAGACTTTATCAGCCCAGTTTGTCAGGACAGGACAGGGGGCTTAGCCCTGGCCCAGCGTGAGTGCACTTGCTCAGTGTAGTAATACCTCTCAAAGGCCCCTGTGTCATGACTTCAGGCAGTTCTGCAAAGCCTATACAGCAAGTCCAAAGAAAATTTTGAGGTGAACAGACATTGTGGTCTCAGTGCTCCTTTAACACATGTAGATTACCCCAAAAATGAATATGTTTTTTATTATTATTTACTCACCCTTGTTTTGTAGGGAACCTGTATGACTTTCAAAAGAAGATAAGATTCTGAAAACATAGAATACTGATATTGTTTTTTTGTCAATACAATGAAGGACAGTGGGGTACAAGACAGCACTGGACCCCACTTACTTTCATTGTATGGAAAAAAAAAAGAAAAAAAATCTAAAGTAAATAAATTAATCAAATAAACAAACAAACAAACCCTTACAGGTTTGAAACAACTTGTAGGTTAAATAAATAAATAAATGAAATCCACAGAATAAATAAATTCTTACAGTTTTGAAGCAACATGTAAGTAGAATAAATAAATAAATAAATAAATAAATCCACAGAAAAAAGACAGTCCTACAGGTTTGAAACATGATGTAGGACAAATAAATAAATAAATAAATAAATAAATACATAAATAAATATTATTAGAAACAGCAAGTAGGAGAAATAAAATAAATAAACAAATAAATAAATAAATAAATATTATTATTATTATTATTATTATTATTATTATTATTATTATTATTTGTTACATGTTTTTGTACATTATTTATTTTTGATGTCTTAGAAAAGTCAAAGTTTATTTTTAGGTAAAAAAAAACCTTCGATCTGAGTGACACTTTTTCAGGTAAGTGCAAACAATAACCCTGTTATTGTACCATCACAATAAAGTGGACAACAGTGTAATGTATTAATAGACAAACCTTCAGTGGGTTTCACAGCACTGCAAATTACATTCAATGTGAATATACAGAGACAGTCTTCTGAGAGAACTTTTATACCTGTGATTAAGTCTCACACCTGTAATGTAAGTCATGATGCACCTTGGCGCAATAGTCAAGCATGCAAGCAAGCAAGCACTCTCCCTCTCTCTCTCTTTCTCTCTCTCTGTCTCTCACTCACTCACTCTCCATCCACATCAATTTGTTGTGCTGTGTGTTGTTTTTCCCTCCTTTGCCCGCGTCCTCTCTCCTGGGCCAACGCTCACATCAACGGCGAGTTGATAACGCCACTGGAGGAACCCTGTTTGGAATTTAGATTAATGTGTGACTAGCAGCCAGATGGAACGATAAGAATAAATGAAAATAAGCTAGGAGAGCACTTGAACGGGAACAAAACAACAGAAAAAAGCACAGAGCCACATAACAGTTTCTCTCTCTCTTTCAGCGTACAGACACCGTGGACCGAGCGAGACAGGTTTGAGGTCATAAGTGAGCACTGAATGAGGGACTGGAGGTGTGTATTTGTGTGTTTGTGTGTGTAGGTGATCACACCCCTCACGGCTTATCAGATAACAGCACACCTTTAATGGGCCAGTGTGTAAGAGAGAGACGGCAAACAACCACTTTTGTCTTATCTGCCATTGTTAGCGAGGAAAGCTAACAGACATCCCAGCGGTTCTAGTTGTACCGCGGCCCAGTTCAGCTCCGCTTCAAAACCAGGCCCCCCTGATCCGTAACAACCTCCTCCGCCCGAGCACAGCCCAAATCCCATTTCAGCATCACCAGAGGCGGATAGCCGCTTCTGGCTCTCCCACTGCCATTATCACTGAGCAGCACGCCTCCCAGGTGAGTGGCAGCACAGGGACTAGCAGGACGAAGACGAGACAGGAAGGAGGGGAGAAAGAGAAACGGAGAAAAAAGCAAAATGATTGGAAACTGTGCCAACATGTAACAAAACATACAAAGGAAGTAGAGCAATCAATTAATAAGAGAGTGAGAGGATAACAAGGTCGATAACACATGCTGATGTGTTACAGATACACTGAGACAGAGATGCATTTTTAGCAGGTCAGTATGGACTCTGTCACCCATATTCCACCTAAAATAAGGCTTGAGCTGAAGCTTCACCAGCGGATCTGCAAACCTTTACTAGATCAGGCCCACATTTTCACTGACTTCATAGACATAAAAAAGACTATATTACTACATAACATGCATAAGTGCATCACCATAAATTATAAGGTTTTATAAATTATATCTTTAATACAAGTGCATCTTAATATGTTGTGTCTCAATGAAATTTGTCTTGATTTTTTTTAGATATTTCAACTGGAAAATAAATAATACCGATTAAGCATAGGATTTTCTATAGTGTAATATTGAAAGTAACTTAATTTAGTGTCTATTTTTAATCACTGTATTCATCCCGTTATTTTTGATGTAACATTGGTTATTTAAATATATATATATATATATATATATATATATATATATATATATATATAAATTTATAAAATAAATAGTAATCAATATTTTTTACAAATAAAATACATTCATTCAACACTGACACTGTTTTTGAACTGAATTTTAATCAACATTAAACTGATTCAAGCTGAATAATGACACTATTTTCATTTTAGATCTGTTTTACAGCAGAATTTGAATTTACCTCATATTTGAACAAGTCTGAATCATTGATTCTGTTATTTTCCTGTTTATAACTGTGAAGCCACTTTAAAACAATCTGTATTGTATAAAACTAAATGAAGGTGACTTCAGATGTAGAGGGAAAATAATGTGGTTGTAGCAACGAGACAAAAATACAAACATGCTTGTCAGCTGAATGTGTGTCATATATGTTTGAAATATAGATTAACTGCATATTAAGGGACCAATCTGCTTGATAAAAATCTGGTTTGGTTGATGTGGTGTTGTTTCAAAAATTGTACTTGGTGAAGACAAGCTAATTTTCCAAAACTTATAGTAGTAAGAGTAATATAAGTAGTACATAAACGCATAACCTAAGCCTACACTGTAAAAAAAAAAAAAAAAAAAAAAAAAAAAAAAAAATATATATATATATATATATATATATATATATATATATATATATATATAGATATATATTTCGAAGTTTTAAATAAATTAAAAATTATTGGAGTATGTTTTCCAAAAAAAAAAAAAAAAAACTCTTTCTACTTCAAAATCAATATGCCATCCGATCACTTTCCCTTTCCCAACACTTCAACCTAACCATGATTTTAAAATCCTATAAAAGTTGTACGTTTCTGATGATTTTCCTAAATGAATTATTATGAAGGTCCAGACCCTTCCTTTCTTTGGTGGACATGACTGGGCATCGGCTCCAGCACCATTTTAGTGGAAGAGGGGTATTTCTGAGTTATGGGCCACTACAGACCGGGTCTTCTCCCTCCACCTGTGTCCCAGCCCTCCCCTTTCTCTCTCCCCTATAGGGCAAGAGGGTGCTGTTAGGGGTATGTGCGGGATGGGGGCGGAGGGAATGGGGGGGTTGTTGTCAGGGAGGCTGATCAGTGGGAGTCAAGGTGCAGCGGAGCAGATAGCTGAGGTCTATGCATACTAAACGGCCTGGCAAGGGGGGCCTGCTGCTCCCGGCTCGCCCTTATCACACCTCTCGGCTCACTTTATCAGATTAGAGCCCCCGGCAGTCGAGACGAGAAAAGAGAGAGAGAGAGAAAGTGGGTTTGGAGGGTGATGGGGGGGGGGTTGGAGGAAAGTCAAAGAAAAGAAACAAGGAGAAGAAGAGACAGGGACCAAGAAAGGACAGGGAAGAGAGACACACTCTGTTCCACATCAAGTGTGAGTACAGTTGAGATGTATTACATGACCAGCAACACACTTCACTGCTCTGATTGTCTAGCAATCAGACGTTTGCCACATGCTGTTACCGAATTACTGTTACCAGTCAAAATGAAGGAGGAGTTACCCGTGCCACCGGATTTCCATTTGTCTTTCCTTCCCAAAATATGGAGTGGAATCTGTCGGCTAATCATTTACATTACTCCGTCCTCAGGCACTTAAACATATGGGTATACGTTTGTTAATCACAGCTTCAAAATAATCTACACAGATTAGTCTCATAACCTAATTAGGCATCATATCAGTTCCACATTTGTGCCAAGTTCCTTCCGCGTTTAGCTCGCTTATTGAAAGATGCTACATCCCATTTTTGTGTATAATCTAATACTAAACCCTCGCTTTAGAGCTGTCGACTGGTACTGCCGTATGTTGTGTATACGCACGCCTACAGATTCATCACGGATCATTTGATGTACTTAAAGAGATTTACATCCTTTGCTCTTCACCGACCCATTTTCATATGTGTTTGTTTTGGTGTCAAACGGAAACTGTTGTGTAACGTTCTGCTTATGGGATTGCGAAGAGAAGAGCGCAATAACTGTAGATTGTTTCAAATGTGTGAATGATGCCATGGAGCTTGTCAGACTACGTGTGTCTTTGTGATCTTGGCTATGTTTGCTAACAGAAGTGTTTACTCACCAGTGTCCTAGATCGGTCATGCCCTGAGGCGTGTGCCCTCTGCCACTCCATCTGCCCTTTGAGAGCAGCGTAGTGCTTCGTGCCACCCTGACACCCAGAGGCCACAGTGACACTGAATTATATAGCATGAGGTGAAAGTACAGGTAAGTCTTACTGCACAAATCTAGTGCATCTTTTCTTTGGTTTCTTAGGATATGAAAAAATCCATCATTTATCATGCTGTTTGATAGCAGACATTATCACAGCTCTTACCATACTATTACAGTTCATATATATATAAAGCATAGGTTTGGATCTCATTAGTGTAAGAAATAATTAAATTCTCAAATTTGGATGAAGTACTTCTTTAATAAATGTTAACAGATTTTACCTTTTGGGCACGTTGTACTTTGTTTTCCTCAACCTTGACATTTCTAATCATGAATGAGGGAGTGAACCACTGAATGCGTCTCAGACAGGGCATCTGCTGGATGCAGATGTTCTACAGAGGAAGTCACCTCTCACATTCTGCATTCTAGATGATCACACTCAGTCTGTTACACCTGCAGGAGCTGAATCCACCGTGGTACAACACAGAGCGGCGCTGTGGGCAGCCGAGGCCACGGAGCAGGAGCGAGAAAGAGAGAGAGTGCATGTTGCAAGCTCCAGGCTGCAGAAGGAGAGCAGACCCGAGGGAGCAGCCCCGCGCCTGCAGCCCCATGATGATGATTGATGCAGGCAGGACACACGCCCCAGCCGCTCAGCAAAATTAAAAGCCTATTTTGTAAAGTTATAAAGGAGCAGAATGGCACAGGGCTAAGGCAGCCCCCCACCCCTCCTCCCTCCTCTCACCGCCGGGGTCCCGTTTAGTGTCTTTAGTATCATCTACTCCTCAGGGAGCAGGCAGAGGGACTGTTACACGCCTTTCACTCAAGCACATGAATGCGCACAAACAGACACACGCACTCAACCTCCTGTAAACGCCCTCAAGACTGGAGCGTGTCTGCTTGATGAATGTTTCCATGTGTGTGCATGTGTCTCCGGCTGCCTCACAGATCATAGAGATACAGCATCACATAAAATACATAAGATACTAACATTTTATCAGCACAATTCAGACTGGCTGACTTTGTCATGTTTGAATTATTTCCCTAAAATCCATAGTTAATGTAGATATATATGATACTTATGTTGCTTTTGTGTAGACCTGATGTATTTTTTTTTCAATGGTAAAATACAGGCAGAGGCAGCTATAAGTGAGCAACTCAAATAAGAATATAGATAGATAGATAGATAGACAGACAGACAGACAGACAGACAGACAGACAGACAGACAGACAGATAGATAGATAGATAGATAGATAGATAGATGATAGATAGATAGATAGATAGATAGATAGATAGATAGATAGATAGATAGATAGATAGATAGATAGATAGATAGATAGATAGATAGATAGATAGAATGCAGATCAATGTGTAGAGAGAACTATAATTAATACAACTATCAAATAATAATATTATATATAGCATTTCTCAGGTTCAAATATGTACAATTATAATATTAAAATTCTATATAATAAAGTAATTTATATTATTATTAAATAACTTCTAGCTCTCTATAGGGTAAGATTGGAGCAGGACTAACTGTTTATCCAAACAATGGAAGATGGGGATGCTTTAAGCATCACAGACAGTCTGGTTTATCAGTGTCCTGTAGAGGTAAGTGTCTATCTGCAGTGCATTGACAGATGAGCCCTGCTTTTAGTTCACTTGTTAATAGGCTATGAGAAAAGAGCTCTCAAAGACACTTACTTGTTTGTATATCATTTGCAAATCATTTGTCCACAATGTGAATTTAATTGACCAGGCAACCCCAGAGGCTCCCTCAAAAGTCCACCACCCCTACACATTCCCATCTTTCCCCACTTCCTCACCCAGACCTGGCAGTCTGTGTCCCGCCCCCACCCCGCCCCCTTAGCTGGCAAAACCAGGGCGGGCTGTGGGAGTGACAGGCAGCCAGAGAGGGCCCAGCCGGGCCAGAGAGGCACACACTGGAGAGGTCAGGCCCATGTCAAGTGGGGTGTGGAGGCCAGCTGAGGAGCCCTGCCTGCACATTGTGCTAATTTGTGCAGCCAGTGTAGACAGGGAGGGCAGGCCAGGAGGAGGAGGCACGGGAGGGCAACGTGAGCTGGCATATGGGGCCCGGCTGAGGAGGAGACCGCAGAGGGCCGTTCGGATTCACTCTAGCACATTTTCACCGCTTCGTACATAGATACCCACAGACACACACACACATACATGAGCACACAGCCACAGTCACATCACCCCCTGCTCGACTGGGGCTGTGACAGCCACCCATCCCCTCCATCTGCAAGGCAGTCCATGCCAGTACTTCTCAAAAGGAAAGCATCATACTAACCATTTCCAACCTTTCCACACACCCCTCGATGGACTTGGCAGTAAGCTGTGACTAACTACCAGCAGTCTGTGGTAAGAGCTTTTTGCCTTGAGGGAATGTGTAAACATGAGAACGAGACTTGCCAGTGTAAACATCCTACTGATTGATGTACAGATCTACTGTGCTCAGTACTCTACAATTTAGATAAACACTCTCCACCAACTTTATGCTGCAGACAGATGAGATGTGTGTGTTTTAAATCAGTATCATGTATAACTCACATTAGATAAACTTTACAATTGTTGACATTAGTTAATACATTAACAGTGAGGTTTCGACCTCACTGATTGGAGTGTTTTTGAAGCTGCCACCAACGATCTGGACGAGCTCACAGAGACTGTAACTTCATTTATCAGTTTCGGTGAGGATATATGCATCCCTACCAGGACTCACTTAACATTCAACAATGACAAGCCATGGTTCACAGAAAAACTCAGACGTCTTCGTCAGGCCAAAGAGGACGCCTACAGGAAGGGGGACAGAGTCTTGTACAATCAGGCCAGGAACACACTGAATAAGGAGATTAGAGCAGCTAAGAGGAGCTACGCTAAAAAGTTGGAAGATCAGTTCACTTCCAATGACCCAGCTTCAGTGTGGAAAAGTCTGAAAGCCATCACCAACTACAAGACACCACCCCCCAGCACTGAGGCCAATCAACAACTTGCTGAAGAACTGAATGAGTTTTACTGTAGATTTGAAACTCCCAGTCTAACACCCTACACCCTCTCCGAACATTTCTCCACACAACCATTAACACCTCCAGCACCTGTTGTTGTTTCTGAGTACTGGAAGCTGTGACACTAAAACAAATTCCTTGTATGTGCAAACATATTTGGCAATAAAGCTCTTTCTGATTCTGATTAGGTATCATGAACAATCAATCATTTTTACAGCATTTATTAATCTACACTACTGTTGAAATATTTCAGGTAAGTTGGATTTTTAGTAAAATGAATGAACACTGTTCTTTTGAACTTTCTATTCATCAAAAAATCCTGAAAAAATATATGACTTTCCACAAAAATATTAAGCAGCACAACCATTTTGAACATTGATAATAATAAGCAATGTTTCTTGAGCACCAAATTAGCATATTAGAATGATTTCTGAAGGATCATGTAACATTGAAGACTGGATAATGGGTGCTGAAAATTCAGCTTTGCCATCACAGAAATACATTTCATTTAAAAATAAATTCAAATACAAAACAGCCATTTTAAATTATAAATATATTTACAATATTTTTGATCAAATAAATGCAGCTTTGATGAGCATAAGAGACTTCTTTTTAAATATTTAAAAATCTTATTGACCATGAACTGATGAGTGTAATGTTAATTTATTAATACAATATTTTTCTTTGTTAATTCATGTTTGCTTACAATACATTAACTTGAAATATTAAAAATATGTTAATATATGTATAAAATAATGCTAACGTAGAAGTATTGTTAGCTTATGATACTTAATGCATTGACAACTTGAACCTGTAAAATATTACAAAACATTTTTTGTTATTTATTTATGTATGTGTCACGAACGCTGGAGCCAGGAACGAGGAGACACGGAGAATTCACAAACTGAGAGTCTTTAATAAAACATATAGGGAACAGAGCATCTGAAGACATTCATCTAGGGAACATAGAGCACAAGACGACATTCAAAGACCGACAAACACTAACCGAAAGGACTGGGGCTTTTAAAGACAGGACAATCAAAGAACTAAGGAGACACACCTGGAGCAAATTAATACAATCAGACAGGGGAGAAACTGGGTCACAGGGAACACATGGGGAGCAAAAACCACAACAAAACAGTCCAGGGGCGTGACATTACTCCCCCCTCCCGGAAGGTGCGTCCTCGCACCGTGGAACAACAGAGGGGGGGGGGGGGAACGGGTGGGAACAATGGCGGCGGCTCAGGAGGAGGACGGACAACCGGGAGGGGGCCGGCAGACAGAGACCAGGGAGGTGACGAAGGAAGGAGGAGCCTGGCAGGACCCAGGCCACAGCCATGATGATGGCCCATGGTGGAGCCGACGGAGGGAGGAGCCATGGAGGAGGAATGGCCGCCGACTCCAGGGGGCCGACCAACGGAGGCGGAGCAAGTGGAGGAGGAGCCCGAGGTGGAGACGGAGAGCCGACGAGCCAGGGTGACGCCGAGGATCCGGGGGGCCAGGGTGGAGCTGAGAGCTCTGGCGACCGAGGCAGAGGCGGAGCTCCGGAGATCCGCGGCGGAGCCAGAGCGACTGAGGACCAAGGTGGAGCTGGAGGGAGGAAGGAGCCCAACGGAGCCGGTGGGATGGAGTGACGAGGCGCAGCCAGAGGAGAGGAGTCCCGAGGCGATGGCGGGTCGACGCCCGACCAAGGCGGAGCCGGAGGGACGAGGGAGCCTGGTGGAGCTGGTGGATCGATGGATGACGGTGGAGGCGAGGGAGCTAGGAGCCGAGGTGGAGCCGCTGGGTCTACGGGCCGAGGTGGAGTCTGGGCCTCGGAGGCTGGAGGTGGAGGTGAGGGATTCTCCAGCCACGGCGATGGAGGATGGCAGACCCGCGGAGCTCGCACCGCATTGATGGAGGGCTGAGGGCGAGCAGAGGGGCTGCCAGACGACAGCGGTGGAGGAGGCAGGAGCGGGTGGGAGGGTGGGCATTTGAGATCCTCCGGGCTTCCAGGGGTTAACTCAGGAATGGGAGCCGACACTGTGGGGCGCTCTGGAGTACGCTTTCGGGAAGCAGGCACAGGGGGGTGCTCGGGAGGAGCGGAGCTGGCTGGAACCAGCGGAGACGGAGAGAGGATAGGGGAAGCGTCGACCTCCAGATCATGTTCCCAGTCTAACAGATCCCCTTCAAAGTTTAGCAGCCCCAGATGTATCATCAGCTCACCCTCAGCCGCGGTGCAGGGGGCGGAGCTCCACTCCGCGCTCACACCGTCCACGGCTGGCTCCCACGTGATCAGCTCTCGCACCTGATCTGACGTGTTGGGCTCAACTTCCGGGACGATCTTCCGCTCAGTCGCTCGGCTTGGCGCTGGCTCGTGGATCGTAGCGGGAAATGGCTCTCCGTCATCGGTGGGCTCGGGCTGGTGCTCCGCACTGCGGGGAGTTGGTGGGCTGGGCTCTGGGTCAGGAGTGGCACTGGCGAGATCCCCCTCGGCACAGACGGTGAACGGGGATCCGTGCCTCGCCAGTGTCCACTCCACGAAGGCGGCAAAATCCTCTCGAGGACCATCCTCGGACGACAGCGCTCTGCACGCGGTGTTCAAGCTTGCATTATAGAATGTGCAGAGCGCGCCGTCCGGGTAGCTGGTGGCGTTAGCTAACATCAGGAAAAGTCGCGTATGGTCCTCGAGAGATCGGTCCTCTTGCTCCAGCAGGAGGAGGAGGAATTCGGGCCGGACGTAGGGATCCATGGGGCAACACAACGGAAACAAAAACACTGATAGAAAACGGAAAACAAAACGGAGGGTGGACACGGAGGTAACTGTTTCGGTCGGTCTTTCTGTCACGAACGCTGGAGCCAGGAACGAGGAGACACGGAGAATTCACAAACTGAGAGTCTTTAATAAAACATATAGGGAACAGAGCATCTGAAGACATTCATCTAGGGAACATAGAGCACAAGACGACATTCAAAGACCGACAAACACTAACCGAAAGGACTGGGGCTTTTAAAGACAGGACAATCAAAGAACTAAGGAGACACACCTGGAGCAAATTAATACAATCAGACAGGGGAGAAACTGGGTCACAGGGAACACATGGGGAGCAAAAACCACAACAAAACAGTCCAGGGGCGTGACAGTATGTACGTATTTATTTATTTTGTAACACATTAACCCAATCCCACCAACTAAACCCCACTGGCAAGTTTGAAAATCCAAATAAATTACTGAAGGTCACATTAGTAAGAATAAAGTGTCTGTATCCATATGGGAGTGAGTGTTGACAGCCTGTACCACCATTTGTTTGTGTTGTGGCTGTACTCTTCCAGTCTTGCACTCTGAGCACCAGCCATGTGCGGTGATCAGGTACACCTGCTGAGCCAGGACAGGCTCTCTCTGCGGGAGGCACTGCTCAGCATTACCTCATGGAAAAACAGCTAATGTCCTCAGCATCCCAATGCAAGTGAGAGATGGTTTCCTCCATAGCTGATCAGTCTAGTTCACCACAAAATCAGGAATCAACAGTGCACCCTAAGCATTCAGCCTCGTTTACAGTGGGGTCATGACCCTGGCTGAGTGATGGGAGAGTCGAATTCGAGCCAACCTAAACGGCACCCCCTCCTTCAATCCCCATCCTTTTCCTCCCACACAGGCGGGGCAGGGGGCAACACCACTGTCACAATCAATTGTAACTGAAGGGACAAATAAAGCAGCCCTCCCCAACTGGTCTGTAATAGCAGTCACTGCAATATCTACATCACCGACCCAATGAGCTGCCATGCGAAAATATTAGGCAGGGAGCCAGCAGAGGGGAAAAAAATCAGGCAATACAGAAATTATACAAAAGAGATTCGGGTTGTCTGGCTGGATGAGAGAGCATTTGGGGAAGGTGGAGGTACTAGCATCTACTTTGAGACATTGAGGAGGGTGTCTGTCTGTTTTTTTTTTTTTTTTTTTTGTCTTGGCTGCACCCTCTGAGTCCCAACTGGGCCTTGTGTCACAAACAGATGGGCGCCACACAAAGGACCCCCTCACCTCACCAAGCTGGTACCCGGCATGCCTGATTAAACCCTAATACCAAAGTTAGAATTGATACAGTGACTTGGTGGTGATTCAATTAGGGCAGTGGGCATGAGTGAAGCCGTACAAAAGAGATGGGGTAGTTACAAAGTCATTTTAGTTTGATTATTATGGCATCCTGCACGTGGAAGCAGAAAATTACTGACTCATGTGTCAGAGGCTTGATATCCTCTGGGGCCGCATCAGAGCTTGCATTCGAGCTGGATGTCACAGTTGACAAAATCACATAGCCTCCATTGATTTGAGCATTGCCAAGTAACTCCTTAATGGCAGAAGAGCTCACAATGCAAAATGAAAGCTGTAAATTAGAGAAAACTCTAAGGGGCTTCGTCTTCAAAACTGTTAAAACTGAGATGGTTAATGATATTTATGTGTGTGTCAAGTTAACAAAAATGCAAAACTGAACTTAACATAAGAATGACTCTGTTAGCTTGCTTTCTCCAGTGAAAATGTTGTCTCATCTGGAACAGGAGAGAAATATGCACAGATCATGCTCTGTTTATTAGAGAATACAGTTCTAAACAAATATGTAATTGAATTTTGATATGAGAGAACAACAGGGAATGGTTATTATTGATTATGGACTTATATTTTGGCTAGAAGAGACCATTTACAGTTAAAACGCCTTGATGATGGATTTGTTCCTTTCAAGCATGCAGCTTTTCACTTAATAAAAGACATTAATTGATGGACTGGAGTCATGTTGTGGATTATTGTGACGTTTTTATCAGCTGTTTGGACTTTCATTCTGACGGAACCCATTCACTGAACAAGATTAAATGATGGAGAAACAAACTCATCTACATCTTGGATGTCCTGAGGGTGAGTAAACTGCCAGCAGATTTTAATTTTGGGAGGAACTGTTCCTTTAAAGGAAAAGTTCATAAGGTTAATGGACAATAAACTGGCAGAAAATTACTAGTATCTTCTTTGTTTTCTACGGATTTTTTCTTTTCTTACAGTGCAGATGGAGGACTATCGTTTTAGCCGGAAGTAACTTTTTGAAGTTAAAAATGGCTTGATGGATTTGTTTATTACAAACATGCAGCTTTTCACTTTAAGATGTTAATTAATGGACTGGAGTCGTGTGGATTACTTGTGGATTATTGTGATGTTTTTATCAGCTCTTTGGATTCTCATTCTGATTCACTGCAGAGGATCCATTAGTAACTTATCCATTTCTCCAAATCTGTTGCAACGAATAAACTCATTTACATCTTAGATGGCTTGAGGATGAGTCAGTTTTCAGCAAATTATCATTTTTGGGTGAATTATTCCTTAAACTCTAAAACACAATGCTGTGCGGAATTCAAAATATGGGTAAAACGCCTTGTGCCCTATTTTTACAGACTTTTATTAGACTGTGTAATATTTTATTTAAACATGCCCTAATATATTATTTTGATCAAACATGAATGAAGTGAAAAATACTGAAATAGCATAAAGAATAATAAATACAAAAATCAAATGCAATAACAGGATATTTTCTGCATTTGTAGGGACACACACAGAGCCAGACCACCTGCAGGCAAATAAGTATTGCTAACATCTCTCCTCTGATATTAGTCTATGTGATTTAAGATTCCTGTGATGATGATAATCAATATGGCAATTGCAATTGGCAATGATGTATGCACTAACCAGAAGTGCATTAGTCAGGACGACACCACACTGTGAGTATTGACAGCAGGGAGCCGATACGACACGCGTGAGGACAGATAGACGTATTGCTATACACAGAACAACATGGAGATACAGAGATCTCAGATGCCCAGCACAGACAGTCAGCACTTTATCTACAAGTCCCTTTAAATGACAAGAGCTGAACTGCATCCTGCACTCCTGGAGTTTTTATACGGCATAAACAATAGATGGCCCTCTCTGTAGGGCAAGTTTAGCAACCAGCTGGTTCACTACCAGTCAAAAGTTTGGATGTACTCAACGGCATTTGTTTCTCGTGAACTTTAAAACCTAAAATCTTATGCTTAAATGACTGACATTAGTTCTATAGACAATAGAAATTGTCAATACAATCATTTTTTTAATTAACAAATTAAATATATATATATATAAAGTAAATAAATATATGTAAAAATAAAATAAAATAAAATAAGCTGGTAATGTATATGCCCATATTCTTGACGAGGTCAGGAAACACGTTGTGTGTAGCATCTTATGTACACAACCAATCCCCCCCCCAGGTCAGGAAACACGTTGTGTGTAGCATCTTATGTACACAACCAATCCCCCCCCCCACTCTTGATCTACATTTAGGGACTGTGTGTGTGTGTATCCATGTGGAAGAAAGAACTGGGGAATCCTCTTATCTCTCAATGTTCCCCTTTCATTTCTCAGTCACTACCTTTCTATCTTTGTCTGGTCTTGCTGATATGCTAATCGGTGTGTAAGTATATCCTGTCAAATAATTATGGCATATTAATACTATCCTCATCTCTGTATAATTTGCCCACATGCATAATCGTATTTAGCTTTTTCCTTGGAATGTGAGAACAGGAGAAGATAGTCTTACCTTGGGAAGTTTAATCTGCATTGATTGAATATCAGAGTCTTTTGAATGTGATAAAGTCTTGTCAGCTTAGTCATGGGACTCATTTGTCAGACCACTAAAATACAAATAAAACAATGATCTGATACTATGCACAAAAACAGTTTTTCCACCTCCTTGCATGACAAATTAACTTAAGACTATTTTTTCTTTTTTCAAAATTCGCATTTAGAACAAAAATCACACATACACACACACACACACACACACACACACACACACACACACACACACACACACACACATAAAATAAGATAAAAAAAAATAAACAAATCACTTTAAATTCAGTTGTATAAAGTCATTTATGAATTATTCTATGGCATTTAAAGTATTATTTTTATGATGGCAGGACTATTATGGCAATTTACTATAACAGTGAATGTAAACCCATGAAAATGAATGAGCAATTGAAGACAAATTATCTCATACAGCTTTTGGGTTAGGTGTTACAACTAACATAAAAGGTTTAAAGAAAAATAAAGGATCGCAAAGACTTCAAAGAGGAAGAAAGGAGCCATTTTGAGGCCTAATTTAAAAGTGAATATGGATGTAATGCAAAAAATAAGCGTTATTACATACTTGATGAACTTAAAACTGTCAAGCACCCCAGTAAAACGGAGCCCACTTCTATTGCAGAATGAGTTTATAAATGTGGACATTACACATAAAGAGAAAGAGCAGACCTGACTCAGTGCAGGTCATGTTAGGATGAGCCACTCAAAGAAATGACAAGTGTGGAAGGTAATGGTGCAAGTGGCTCACCAAATAGGCATTCATCTTCGTTGCTTTTGTAAGGCAGGGCAAGCCAAGGTCAGCAGTTGAGTGAAGCATCTTTGTGAGTAGGCGGACTCACAAAACAGTGGACTGGACAAGAGGCCATGTGTCTCTGGCAGGATTAACAATGGTCATTTCACAGAGGAACAGCCCTTTCTCTCCTCTGTTTGTCTCGAACCCCCACAACACGCTGTAGCCACTTAGGGCCTGCCCTCTCCTTGACATTTGACCCCTGACTGCTCACAGGTGCTGGCCTCACACGTACGTACAACACGCACATAGGTCTGACACGAGAAAGAATGAGGTGCGAAAACCTTCTGTCGTGGCCCCAAACACCCTCAAGTCTCTACCCATGACCTACCTCTTTCACCTTCTCAAAGGCTAGGAGAAAAATGAGAGCAGCTCATGTTAGGAAACAATTTCAATTTGTCTCTGGGTAATATGCGAGGTATTGCATTAAAGACAAATAGCATCCCCCTCTGTTTCCTTTATCACTGTCAAAGCAATTAATAGGCCAAGGACCCTTTTACTGGGTTAGCAGACAGAGGGCAAGACGAGAATTTCTCATACAGGAGCCAAGGCAGTTTTTCACATATCTGAAAAATGTGAAATTCTGTGGAATTAACTCACATTTATGCATTTGCAACTACATGTTTTATAAGTTCATGCCAGGGGCGTCGCTAGACATGAGGCCCAGTGAAATATCGCTGTGCCCCACTAAAATATTACTTATAAATCTATGTCTGACCACAGAGATTACTGCATATATTTTTTTCTGATAATATTTCAGCAATCATGTTGTGTGTGTTTTCTATCTGCTGTTTAGAATCAGAACTAATGATGCCAGATTCATCTGATCTAATCTTATCAAGTTTGCAAAAATATCTGAATTTGTTCGCAGTTCAGTTTGATTCATTCAGGCAATTCACTCACACAGTCTTTTCAATGATTTCTCACACCGAAATAGTATCAGGATACTTTATAAGACAGAAAACAAAAAGATGTTTACCTAAAATCTATTGTACAAAATGAAACCTGCTTTTATCAGGTCTTTACCAATGAAACTGTTCGACTTTGTACTGCAAAGCCAATTTATATAAATGTGTCCATTAAAAAAAAAAATAAATAAATAAAATAAATAAATAAATAAAAACAACAGTAGCAAAATATTGGGACAATTTTTTGATGGGGGTCTGTGCCCCAGAACTACTGAAAGGCTGGAAACAGCCTTGGTTTATGTATTCCCTGGGAATCGAACCCATGACTTCGGCATTGAAAACATCTTGCTTTACCATCTGAACTGCTGGAACAGCATTTGAACATGATAAAATGTTAAACAGATTATACTACACTCTTACTAGTAGCTAAAAGCATCATCAAATTTGCCAAATGTTTACTACTGTAAATGAAGAATAGTAGACATAAAAACGTCCTGTGAAAATCTGCTGATTTCTGCGTGCTGGGATTCCTTCATAAGTTGTACTTTTACTCAAAATCATATTTATCCCTTTAATGCTATCTTACACTGTATTTTGAGTTTCTTTTCTTATCGCATGAAGCAAACTGCAGGAAAATCGTTCAGCCTTAACTGTAGTGTCACAGTGGACGCGGTGAAAAGATGTTAAAAAAAGGCATCATGTCACTTTAAAAATGTGTTTTTATCCATATCTAGGTACATTATTCAGTGTCAGCCAGAAACGAACATCACCTATTTTTCATTAACAGAGTTAGTCAAGGACACCATCAAACCAGCATTCATTTCTCTGTATCAGTGTCCATAAGGCATTATTATATCATGACAACTAAACAAAAGCAGTGCCGCACTTGTCTCCGTGATGCTGTTCAGTGTCTCCTATATGTTTATGTGTGAAAAAAAACATGAACAGTTGTCAGGATCTTCCTCCTTTTTTACACAAATTTGATTTCGAGGAACTGGACGTTTGCATGTAAGTGTGTGTAACAAAACGATAAGAGAGGCAGGATCTGATACAGGATGATAAAACACTTTGCTGATGTCGGGGTGGATTTTTGCATTTCACAGGGGAGGAATCGGATGTTATCTGTGTCAGAGGAACATTTTTCCCCTGGAGGCTGCCCTGGGGCCATAGCCTTTCCCTGCTCACCCACAGACACCGAGCTAATCTCTCTGTGCATTACTCAACAACATACAACCGCGGTTTGTGAAAAACAAATGAATGGCATACAAGCAGCCTAAATTTCATTCAACACATACTTTGAAAAATAAACGTTCATTTAAATTATTCAAGTTAGTTAATATAAGTAATATATTTAAATTACTTAACATTTACGCATTTGGCATGCTATCATAAACAACAAACATAGAAAATGTAAAATATATTATTTTATTTTACTAATATTTTTAAATATTATTTAACATATATTTGTGAAAAACAAATAAATGGCATAATAAATAATAAATAAATGGCTTTTTTATTCAACCTACTTGTTAGTCCTATCTACCAATCTTCTTTCTTTGATTTTATTCTCAGGGTCATGATTTGTTGATATGAAAGCCGATTTTTTAACGTGTAAACCACATGTAAATGTATCTATATAACATCCAAGCTTCCACACAACAGCTCCAAATTCATATAACGTTGAGAACATCAACGGCTGTTCAAAGCGGTTAGGACGGGGCAAAGGGCAGGTGAGGTCTGTGCCTGTGTTCGTGCATGAGGTAGAGTGAGAGAGAGAAAGAGACAGACTCGGGTCTCCTTGGCTGTGCGCCTTTCAGCTAGCCCAAGCCTGATCTCCGACGGCTGCCGGGCTACTTTACATGTCTCATTTGAATATATTGATTGGGCCATCTGTAAGCCATTTATCTCTTTCAAAGAACCGTTAGAACAAGCCACCCCTCCTTCCTTCCCGCCCACCCTGTGTCTCCTCTCACATTTACACACGTACACGCACGAATGCTTGCACACACATATGCACCCACAAATACACAGACGCACGCACACACACGCGCCTCCCCCACCTTTAGATACACACAAATGAACACATATGTGCATCTAAACAAAGCCACCGCTTTTGACATGCTAGTGTACATATGACGATAATAGAGACGTAATATGCAAAAAAATAAATCAATACATGATAACTGACAGCGGCTTTATCTAATCAAAACTGTCATTCGTGGGACTCTGTGTGGAGTTTTCTCTAGGAACTGAGTGATTTAGGACCATGGACAGTACTGCTAATGCCTGACTCACCTCAGCAACATGTAGGCCAAAGTCACTTTACGGCAAGTCAGTTCATTCGGTGGCCATCTTGGTCATTCGTCCCAGGCAGCTATTTTCTATGGTTTCTAGCATACAAGTGTTGTTATTGTTCACTAAAACTAAAAACATAACTTTTAGTAATTAAAAAGTGGAAATATATTTATGGTAACACTTTATTATTATTTTACACACACAAACACACACATTTATTTTTTACATGTTTTTAAAAAGGTAAAAGTCTTTATATAGAAAGAGATGAAAGGAAGCTAATTACTTGGTCAGGTGAAGGCAGCTGTGCTAATCTTCTCATATCTCGACCCTCATAGCATTAGCGTGTTGTTAAAATGAAGGCAAGGCTGAACCATCCCATTGTACTGAGATGCAGGGACCCATCTGCACACCGCTGATGTTATTTAGAGATACGCAAGCTCTGTGAATAAAGCAATTGTACCACTTTCCCTGCCTGAGCTGTGTGAAAACCTCTTGTTACAGTGGACCAGACAGCAGACGTCCTGTTCTGGCTTTGTCTTGGCTTCTTTTGGCCTGTCTGAGTTTTTACATCATCCCCGTGTGCAGTGGAATCAGCTGATACAGCACTAACCAGATTGGCCGGATGCCATTTCCATGAGAGGATCTGGTCTCATCAGGTGATGTTGGTGATGGCAACAATCATGGTGGTTTCTCACAGTGTCATTTGAATTTTTACGAGTCAAGCAGAGCTGACGGTGACCTTTCTGTGGTGCGTAAGTGCAGGCCCAGCAGATGGTGGAAAATTGGACGGACTGTCTGGGCCATACGGAGCATATGCAGTGAGTTTGTGGAGCCTCTGCGTAGCGCGTCGAAGCCCGGGACGTGGACGGCCGCCCGGTGAGACTGGCACAGCTTGCTGACATTGGCACAGTGCAAAGGTACAGTACGCCATCCTCCGTGCGCCTCTCTCTCTTCTTATCCCTCGTTCAAACACAACCCCACTGGACCGAACGAAGCGAAGAGGTACTTAACCCTGTGTTAATCACATTTAGAGAGACAATGAGAGCTTGTTCATGGCTGGGACATTAATCTAAGTTAACCTGAGGACTGGAAATTGCAGTGGTTTGTAACAAACCCAGACCTGTGTGGGGTAAATGATAAAAATCAAACCAATATATGATAGCTTTTGAATTGTGAGCTGCAACAAGTTGCATTTACAGGCAAAAACTTTTTTTATTTAAACTGGTTTTGAAAGAAGTCTCTTATGCTCACCAAGGCTGCATTTATTTGATAAAAAAAAGTAAATATTGTGAAAAAAAGTGCATTTTTTGCAATATTTCTTACAATTTAAAATAACATTTTTTTTTTTTTATTTTAATGTAGTTTAAAATGTAATTTATTCCTGTGATATAAAGCTGAATTTATATTTTAGCCATTACTCCAGTCTTCAGCATCACATGATCAGAAATCATTCTATTCAGCTGATTTGCTGCTCAAGAAACATTTCTTATTATTATCAGTTTTAAAAACACTCGTGCTGCTTAATTTTTTTGTGGAAAATGTGATACATTTCCATTCAGGATTCTTTTAATAATTTATTTGAAATAGATTTAGAATTGATCACTTTTAATCAACTGAATGTGTCCATGCTGAATATAAAGTATCAATTTCTTATTTTATGTATATATATATATATATAACACTGTAAATATGTAAATAATCTTTATATATTTTGAAATATTTCTAATTATTTCTGACTTTTTCATATTTCATACCAAGAAAAATAAAGCTTTTTCTAGTTTTTCTGAATCTGAAAAAAATTATTATTCCTTGCAATCTTGAGATATGGATCATATCTTGGATTAGAAACATAAAGAAAGATTAGAGCAGGTTTCATATTTTTCTCTAGGAATCTAATTTTAAAATTCCTCATTTCATAATTATGACAGTAGAAGTCGAAGCAATGGAACCCAGCTGCATTGTATTCTCTATGCTAATAGAAGTAGCAGTGTCTCTTTCTGTTGTGACGGCGACCTTTTGAGTGACACCTGCTTTGACTGTTGTGTTCATACGACCAACTTTAGATCTGCGAGCATCTTATTGTACTGTGTCCTTCTTCCCCATCACTCCGCATCAGCAGTGCTCTGTCTTACTCCCAGATAGCATTCCTTTTTTCTTTCTTTCCGCCTCTCCCCCCTTCAGATGTCAGCATCTGTACACAATTCCTGCGCTGCAAATCCTTCATCTGGATGGATGAACGTCCACAGCCCATTCATCATCGCTCTTATCCCCTGCCCTCACCGCTGTTTTTACATCATCCTGTAGTCAACTTGACAAGTGATGTCCCAGTCTCTTTTTCTCTCTTTTTTCCCTTCCTTCGCCTTCTCCCCACCCTCTGTCCATATCTCTGTCCGTTCTTTTCCCTTCTCCACCCTGTACCACTGGGACCAGTGCGGCACCGTCCTCTCTAGCCGTAAAAGCCCTATAAAAAGCTAACACGCTGAAGAAAGGGTAATGATGAGATTTAACTGCTTGCCTTGGCGCACCTGGGGTCCAGCGTGGCTCGGGGCCTTAAATCGCTTCCCCTTTCGCTGCCACCGGAGGGCCCAGTGCACTGAACCAGAACTGCCCCGCCGAGGTCAATGCCACTGCAGAGAGGGAGAGTTATTTCGTTTTAAAGATGTGATATAGATTTTGTGGGATCTCATTTGAGCCTGAATAAAAGAGCTGGCCAGAGGATGTTTGAAATATGGAGGAGAGACTCTCCCAGAGAAGGACAGTAACTGTGGTGCTGTTTAACCTGCAGTGGGGCCAGATGACTGCTGGAATCAGCATTGCATGCTGGTCTTTAGATTGTGTTTATATCAGCGCTGGGGAAGGTTTGAAACTGGATGCCAAGCTACTCATAATTTAAAATAAAACTATAGGCGATATATTACTAGCTACACTACAAGATTGGAAAACAACATCAAAGGGTTAGTTCACCCAAAAAATGTTAATTCCGTCATCATTTTACTCACCTTCATGTTGTTCCAAACCCAAAAGACTTTCATTGATCACTGGAACACAAATGAAGATATTTTTAACATTCTCTCATCATTTTTTGTTTATCCATTGATAATCCACGCAACCAAAATTTTCCAGTTCAAAAAGGTAATAAAGAGAATGTAAATGTAATGCATACTAACTGACCAGTTGAATCAAACTCTTCTGAAGAGAAACAATCACTTTATATGATGAACAGATTTAATGTAGGCTTTTATTTACTTATAAACTTTGATCAGCACACATACATAGAGCACGTCAAATATGGTAAATGTAATCTTAACTGTGCTTGCTTGACATGGGACAAAATTTTGGTTGCACGGACTTTCAATGCATAGACAAAAATTTTGAAATAATATTCAAAATATCTTCATTTGTACAAAGATGAATGAAACGTTTAATGTATTTGTACAAAGATGAATGAAACGTTTAATGTCGTTCACACGAACGACATTAAAGTGAGTAAATATTTTTTTCCCTTCAAAACTACACTGGAAAACTGTTATTCGTAATGAATATTTTTATTTTCCAGTCAACATATTTTAGAATAGCAAATTACTTTACTGTTTCAAATGTCTTTTTGTCCAGTAAAAATACCTAAAAATGTTTAAAACAACAAAGATTTACTTGAGAAACATTGTTGCATAAATTTAAGAGACTGTCTCTTTAACACAAGTATATTTTGTTTTATTACACTGCAAAAGGTGAAAAAAAGAATGCACCTGTATAAAAGATATATTCTCTGAGATAAAAGATTCATATCCTATGGACTGTTGCTTTTTCCAACTCATTAAGAAGTTCCTTTTTGCAGTGTATTTAAAGCTGTGTTGACTTATTTAAAGTCGTACTTTTTTTGGCAGAAAAAAAAATCTAATTGTTTTTAATGTACACTAAATAGAAGTAATAAAAATATAAATAACAGAAAACAGTCAATATTTTTTAAAATGAGTCAGATACTATAATAAAAAAGCAGCATTGCAATGCATCAGACTGTTACTTGTAGGAAAAAGTAGCTTGTTGCTTAAAAAGTGACACTGTTTTAAAACTGTGTACTAACTATCACCAAGCTACTACAAATGTAGTTTAAGTTACTAGTGTCCACTCTCATACTTTTTTTTTTTGTCTAAAGATAGCAGCACTGGTAAAGAAAGAAGGAAAACATACACTATTTATGTAGCTCCATAAGAATACACCCAAGGCCAAATAATTTATACAGTCATACATTGGCTGTATCTGTCCATCTCAGCTTGCCCAGCGCTGTCAGGGCATGACTATTTTCAGTTCAGTGACTGACTGGCCCATGCCCAGAGCTCACTCAACGTCCCTGAGTTGAGATCCTGGCACTCTAGTGTCCAGGGCTCCGCCTCCCACCTGTCCCTGGCTACGGGACAGGCCCTTCTCTCTCTTTTAGCTTAAAGCCTCCTGGCCTGCCGGCGTGGAAAATCACCCTTTGTTGGGCCGGCAGGGCTGGCAAAAGAAGCAGCCATACTGCACACTACACGTATAGAGAGAGAGAGAGAGAGAGAGAGAGAGATTGAAATCACCTTTATTTATAACATATAGCCTAGGTAATACCATACTGTGTTACTACTGCAATGTACATTTCATAATCTTCAGTCGCTATTACAAAACACCTATAAATAATAATAATAATAATACCAACAACAACAATATCAAAAATACAATCATCAACAACCCAAATAAATATCATGACAAAATGACTTTAGAAAGCCAACAACAAATCATAATTTCTATTGACTTCACATAACACTCCATGTATCGCCCAAGTATTCACAAATATTGGTAAACACCCTACAAGTTTGTAATATGCATGTTCTATCCTGAGTCTTGATGCTACTAAACCCAAGAACATCAAAAAGGGATCTAATGTATCTTTACCAAGCATCTTATTTTTCCTTGTTTTCCAGATTAGCAGTTCCAAACAGAAAATTTAATAAAACCATAACATTTTTTTGACTAACTGAATATTTTGGCCCCAAAATAAACAATTGATGAGAAAAATCTTCACCTAAAAGTGATACCCAACATGATACCCACATGTCTGTTCGTGGCTACCGCACCATGTACAATCCCCCACTGTAAGTCACCAGTCCGTTTATCAATTGGACGTTTGTCAAGTGACCGCCAGCTACCTTTGGGGGAGATGTCTATTCCAAAATAATCAGTCCATTTTGATGACATTACTCCAGATAGAAGATGTGCGTTGGTCACTTTCACACAAGTCACATACAGAGCCTTTTTACTAGCAGACTCATAGCTATCCAGCTGAGGTGTTTTAAAGGACAATATACGATTTTCCTCTTCATGCCATTCCCTTGAGTCAGCAGTTATCATCAAGGATGGAAAATCATAGTCACACCCAGCCATCCATTCTTTTATAAGGTTAGAGTTGTTGATGAAAAGTCGCTGATCAAAATTCAGCTCTCCAAGCAATTCGTCAATAACCTGTTTCAGGAAACGGATAGATTTTATCCCAGTTCTCTCCAGATTCTCCAAACTGATGCTTAAAATGTGGCCAAGTTTTACACATCCAGCAGCTATTAGCCGTAATGACAAATTGGCAGAGCATAAATGTCTAGAAGGTAGAAAAAGATTCTGGAACAATGGCTCTTCCATCAGCCAAAAGCCTGCACATATTCCAGCAGGTCTTGATACAGAAAAAAACTTTCCAAGCTTCCATCATAGATCTATAAAAAGGTGTCAAATCTGTTAAAGTTGTTTCATTCAATTCCAGTAAAACAAAGGATGTTTATCAAGTCCCATGTTGCCTGCTTTCCTCAAGAGTGCAGCTGCAGTGTTAAGCCATGCAATATCACTGTTATACAGCAGTCTCTGAGCAGCTTGCAGACGAAAAGCCGTAAGTCTAGATCTAATATCTACAAGACCTTGCCCCCCTTCTTGCACAGGCAAAAAAAGGACAGCTGATCGAACCCAATGCTGTCCTGACCAAAAAAAAATTCACCAGCATCCTTTGAATATCTTGAAGTAATCCAGCGGGAGGCTGTAATACAGTAAATTTATGCCACAGAGCAGAAGCGACCAAGTTGTTGACAACTAAAACTCTCCCCCTGTAGGATAACTGGGGTAGAAACCAGTTCCATCTAGACAATCGGGTGCACACTCTCTCCAAAATTTCCTCCCAATTTTTCTTTTGAAACACACCAAGTATTTTTATCCCTATTCTATTCCATTTTAAATTGCCTAGTAGTTGTTGGAGATTTTCCAAATTCCTTTGACCTGACCAAAAAGCCTCAGTCTTATCCCAATTTACTTTTGCAGACGATGCCCCTTCATATATATTAATGACTCTAGACAGAGCTTTTATATCATTATTGTCATTAACAAAGACCATAACATCATCGGCATAAGCAGTAATTATAGTTCATAAATATTGAGGCACTGTGGGTATTGATAAACCAGTTAGAGTTTTCCTTATATTAAAAAGTAATGGTTCAATGGCAATACTGTACAACTGACCTGATAAAGGGCATGCTTGTCTAATGCCCCTTGAAACCACAATGGGCCGACTTAGGTCACCCCCCACCTTAACCATACAAGAAGCTCCAGTATATAACAATTGTATCCATTTGATAAAACCTTGACCAAACCCAACAGCAACAAGCAGATTAAAAAGATAATTATGATCAACACGGTCAAACGCCTTTTCTTGGTCTAAAGCAATCAATCCAACCTCTGCATCAAACAATTTGCAAATATCCAAAGTATCTCTCACCAAAAAAAGGTTATCCATTATAGATCTCCTTGGAATGCAATAGGTTTGGTCTTGATGGATTATCAAATGTAAAAACTTCTTAAGTCTATTAGAGAGACATTTGGATAAAATGTTATATTCTGTTGTTAATAAAGCAACAGGTCTCCAGTTCTTTAACAAAGTCAAATCTCCCTTTCTAGGTAGTAAAGTCAATACAGCACGTTGACATGTAACAGGTAGAATGCCATCTTTATAACTTTCACAGAAAACTTCATAAAGGTCCATTCCAATAGATTTCCAAAAATGCTTGTAAAATTCAGAAGTCAACTCATCAATACCAGGAGAGCAACCAGGCTTTAACTGTCCAACAGCAATAGTAAGTTCTTGAAAGGCAATTTGCGTATCCAAAGCAGTCCTAGATGTAGAGTCTATTTGAGGAAGTTCATGAAAAAGCTGTGTTTCACAAACAGAATTGCAATGATCAGCTTTATAGAGAGAAGAATTAAAGTCAACAGCATGACGATGCATTTCTGTAATGTCATTTGTAATCTTCCCATCTGGAAGACGTAAACATGTCATCTGCTTATATTGTGCCACTGAACGTTCTAAATTAAAAAAAAATAAGCACTTGGTGCATCCATATCAGTGACTGATGTAAATCGTGACCTCACCAAAGCTGCCTTCATCCTCTCATTCAAATGAAAACTTAACTGTTTCTTTTTCTGTTGTAAGTTATTAATAAAAACTGGGTCATTTCTTCTTAGTACTTCTGTCTCTATAGACTCAATAGCTCTTTCCAAAGCTTTAATAGTTTCTCTTTGAGTGGTAGTACAATATGCAGTGTACTGTTGACAGCAAAGTTTTATTTGAGTTTTACCAACCTCCCACCATTGTTTTAAATTTTCAAAATCACTTTTTTTTTTCCTTTCCAATAGTTCCAAAATGCCACAAAATGTTCATAAAATAAAGCATCCTGCAACAGTTTAGCATTAAAATGCCAATAAGAGGATTTTCTTGGAAACTGTACCATGTTTACTGAAATAAAAACCAGATTGTGATCAGAAAAAACCTATAGGAGAAATACAACAATCCACAACCCTGTTATTAAAATAAACATAGATTTTTAAACATAGATTTTTAAACATAGATTCTATCTAATCAAGCAGCACTTACTCTATTGTCTAAATTTTTACCCGTGTATATTGTTTGTCAAATGGATGCTTGATTCTCCACATATCTAAAAGTTTAGCCTCTTTCACCAAACTTGAAAATAGCTGGAGGAAACCATATGAAGCTCTACATTGTTACGGTCAACATTAAAACACTCTGTACAATTCCAGTCTCCACCAATAATGACATCTCCATCACTAAAATCTTGTCTTAAGACATTAGTTAATATACTAAAAAACTGTAATCGCTCATGTCCCACATTTGATGCATAAACATTTATAAAATAAATTGTCATCCCTTCAATAATAGTTTTAACAAGAACAAGACGACCTTTTACAAATTCTTCTGTTTTTTCAATACTAACTTTTTTATCTGGAGAAAAAAGGAGAGCAACTCCCGCGCTCAAATTTGTACTGTGACTAAGTATATGCTGACCTTTCCACCACATCCCCCACTCTATTTCATTCTCAATATCACTATGAGCTTCCTGCAGTAAAATGACACGTAACTTTTTATTCAGCATTACTTCAGACACTAAGGCTCGTTTATGTCTATCCCTCCCTCCATTAATATTTAATGAACCCACCCTCAAAAGATCCATATAGGTGTTTAGGAAGGATGGAGTAAAGACAACAGCAAAAAAAAAAAAAAAAAAACAGCAGAAAGAAAGACAAGATCACCACGTGATGCATGGCTAACCACTTACAAGAAAGCTTTTAGCCTCTTCTTTTTATCCACTCTTCTACCTTTTCAAATAACTGTAACGTTTTTTTAAACGAAAACGTTTCTTTTCACTCAACTGATCAAGATTCACAGTCTTTTGCAGAAACGCCACTGACCTCTCAAATTTAACATCAGGAAAAAATTCCTTGATATTGACTTGTTTCCCAGACATCTCATCAAGAAACCCATTAATTTCCTCTAATGTATACAAGGAGGAATCTTTAATGGATATATCCTGAGAATCACCTCCAGGTTCACAAACAGAACCTCCTTGTGAATCACATTCATAATCAAATATAGAACCATTTTCATCTGATACAACATCTTCCATTGCACTACCATCACTGCTTAGACACAACTCTCTCTTTCTTGAACCTAAACAAATAGGCTCCTCACATCTACTTGAACTAGGCCCTGCAACTACCACAATATTATCTTTCTGCTCATCTGCATTTATATTTTGTACAGTTACAGTATTTGCAGTATTTTCATTTTGCTGACGTTCATTCACATTAGTATCTATATCATTGACAACATGCTCATTTGCTTCCATAGCGGATGGCGCTGCACCAGAATCGCTTACCTCTGATGAACCTGCTTGTTCCTCTTGAGCAGTATGCTCTGCCACTTCTTCTCCTGAGACAGTAGGCCTATTCTCTGATTCACGCTCACGATTATGTGGGCAAGCAAACTTTTTATGGCCTAAATCACCGCATTCGAATCACCTTATACTACCAGTTGTTGCATACACCATATAGGTTCTCCCTTCATGTCGTACTCGAAATGAAACATCTAGCGTATTTTCTGCAGTCTAGCAAAATAAATGCCTGTCTTCTAAAAGATTTAACGTGCCTCAGAGACGGATGTTTACAGCCTAGCGTAACTGTTTTGAAACCACTGGCAAATTTGCCAAACCGAACAAATTCCCGGGTGGAATTTATAACAAGACTGTTCTCGATTAGTTGGTTAACAAAATTTAGTTCTTTCAAGAACACTACTACAGCTCTATTCATACGAGAAGCGGACACAATATTCTCATGTCCTACTTCCCCACCAGTCAAAATGAGCACATTCTCCACTGTGACGCCGTCCTCCGGCACACACCTGAAGCCATTGTGCAAGGACAAAGATGGCGTCTCCTCATGAGACGCCATTCCTCCCTGCACAAGACTAGGTGAATTCACACAGCTCAGGTCTCACCCAACACCACTCTCATCCCACTTCCCAGCATGCACCTCGAGAGAGAGAGAGAGAGAGAGAGAGAGAGAGAGAAGGAACTGTGTTCCTCCCCACTGATCTGAGTCCAGGCTGTATTGTCTCCTTCTTATGGAATGTAGTCATTCTGGTAAACAGCTATTGTCATCCCCCATTAAATTTTACTGTTAATAAGTTATTTTAGGGTGTTTAAGATGTTCTTGCATGGTAGTAATGCATTACTATTTTAGTAGTATAATCTGAAGCTAGTTTGCATGCAATATAACATAAATTCAAGTCTGGGCTTGAAGGCCAACCATGTGCTTTATTTTTAATTTGTTTTCCAGACAAAAGATAAAAATGAGTCTAGTTCCACTCCTGGATGTCGTTTGAAGAATATAGTGTTCTAGTTTATAATATAAAATATATACTACATTGCTCATATTCTGTATGTTCTATATGTATAAATTTTATTTCCGTTAATTCCATTAATGTTTTTTTATGGTTTTAGTTTTAGTTAATGATAATAACCAATACATATCAAACAATATGTTGTGTTTATAATATATAGCTGCCCTTATATTTTAGGAAGAAAACCATTTTTATTATGTGGTAACTGTTAAGCAATAAGGCAACAGGATCACTCCACAACACACCATTTTAAAACACAGTAAACGAGACCACCCATCAGAGCTCAGCGTGTGGGGTTGCCCACGACAAGCCTATTTACTGCTCTTGGAAATGACTTATTACTAAAAGGATTATCATGACACACATACAAACACAAACATGGTAATCCTCATTAAAACTTGGAAAGCCCCACCAATGCAATCCAACCGATGCCCCTGTAGGATGAGCTACGAGTACAGCAGCCAAAACACAACAGTCCCCATCAGCCAGCAGACATCAGACCCCTCTCATCCACTCATCTACAGAGGCGATGACTGTAACGGGACAGTGAGGAATAGAGAGAGAGAGAGCGGGAGACTGAAGGAGGGCAGAAGAGAGACAGAAATAAGGCAGGTGCTGGAGGTCCAGAAAAGAGAAGCGCATGACAGAGAGGAAGAAAGGGAGAAAGAGAAACAGAGGAGGAGACAGAGAAACGCAGCCAACGTGGTCGTGGCAGAAGGGCCCCCTGCTTTTGATCTGCCAATTCGAATGTAATAACAGATAAATAGACAGGGCTCTCTAGGATACAATGGCAAACAGCTTGGGCCTGCCAAGGGAAAGAGAGCTAATGTTCTCCCTCATGCACAGCCCCTGCGGCAGGCCTGGCTCTCTCAGCCCCACTGTCACACTGAATGATAAAGCAGACAGATTGCTCAGAACGGCAGACACTTTGATACCCAGCAGCCCCTGAGGCGCAGCCAGAGTGCCTCTTTAGCCATTCACAAGTTAATGTGCCAATTTGTTTTCCAGCGTGCCTCAAGGAGAATTTATGGTGTTGGACTGAGAGCAACGGGTAAATACTAATAAAATGCTCTTTTTGCAGCAATTTGTTTAATTGGCCACAGTGGGGATGGGCTCGTTGAGCTGGAGTGAGATGACCCTGAGAAGATGGCTCTGCAGATGTTTGCTGCATCTCCCTTAACGGTGATCTAAGCGCCGCCGTCTCCCCCACTAATCGGCCACCCGCGGAACCACTTATCACCACTATACCCGCAGAAGTCGGCGAAACGAATAAACCCATATGTAAATAAATAATAAAGAGAATGTACGAAGGAGAATTTTTGACCTTCGGAAGGGCATAACGGAGACTGGTGTTCGGCGTCCTCCGTTTAGCAACGGAGCAGGAGATTTGGTGTGCGAGCTTCTCTTAAAGCTAGCCAGATACTAATTACAGGCCTCTGTGTTCTGCACATTATCTCTACAGTTGCACTGTAAATTAGGCATGCATATTGTAAAAATCAACTAATACTGGATAAATCTACTACACATAGCTTGAGGGAGTCTGCCATTTGCATAAAAGAATTAAGTATTAGTCCTCCATACAATCTTGTTCCCCAGCTTTGAATAAGCAGCTATGATGATCATTTAAATTTTACTCCTTCGCACAAAAGTAAAATACTATATATATGGATACCTTTAGACTAATTTATAGTAATTTTGTATTTTAAAAAAAAAAAATGTATATAGTGGTTTCACTAAGCAGCACAACTGTTTTCAACAATGATAATAATAAGAATTTTTTTCATGACCAACAAATCGGCATATTACAATGACAGGACTAAATTACATGTTAAAATATATTCAAAAAGATAGCAGCTGTTTTATATTGTAATATTATTTCACAATATTACTGTTTTACTGTCTTTTTTATTAAATTAATGCAGCCTTGATCAGCATAAGATATCAAATACATAAAAAAAATCAATACCACTAATAAGTGAATATAAAAATTTAATTAAATTTTAAAAATGTATATGCAATTTTTTTTCAATGTATAAAAAAACGAGTCTGCAACAAATAAAAATCTTGAATCTTGAAAAATAGTAATACTAAAAAAAGTATTCATAAAAATTAAGATAGATATAACTAGAAGTGAAGATATCGGTTTCACTTATATTTACTGTACTGTATGTACTGTAGTTTGCAGATAGGTTGTTCCAAGCTTCTTCTCTGGATGCTTCTTGATGATGGTGAGATCTAATATGCCTAAAACTTCTGCACAGCATATATATTTTCCAAATGTTCAATTTAGTTTCCCTCAAACGATCAGAACCACTAAGTACAAAAAAAACTGAAGCTAAAGCAGACAGGAACAGCACTGCCAAACTGTGGTCTAAAAAGTGCAGAGGCCTGTGGCGTTGTGGAGAGAGGTGTGTGGGCTCTGATGTCAGCGCGGGCCCCGAGCCTGTGTGTGAGAGGTGTTAATGGGCCCACGCAGGGCCACAGCTGAGCACTGTGCTCAGTCTCGGTTGGTGCGCTCAAGGTCGAGGATTATGCCACGTCCTGTGACCAAACAGATGCTTCTGACAAAACACATCTCACCAATAGAGACTCCTCCCCTCCCGCTGTGGGGCCTCATTCAGAGCCAAGATGGAGGAGAGCAGCCACTCTTTTCAGCGTCTCCCACCTACATCCACACATACGCACCCCAATCAATATGACACACTGATAAGGGTGGGAGAGCAGCCCACCTCGGGCAAGCAACATGAGCCTCAGGGCAGCTGTTGGCTATTCTTCACATGCACAAACTGATGAAACACACTTTCAGCCCCTGTGTAGTAGCACAAAATACTGAAACTCTGAAGTGACTTTAAAGCTTAAAATGACATATAAAACAGAACAGATCTGGTATTAAAGAGAATTCAGTCATTATTTATTCACCCTCATATTGTTCAAAACCTGTACAAGTTTCATCCTTCTGTGGAGCTCAAAAGAAGATTTTGAAGTATGTTTCAACTGTTATTTGTCCATAAAATGACATTTTAGTTGTAGAGACAAACACATTTTATAATTTAAAAAACTGTACAACACAAAAAAAAAAAATGGTACAAAGTTGTTGACATTAGTTATTAGTTAACATGAACTAACAATGAACAATACTTCTACAGCATACTTAATTTGACCTCAACATTTACAAATACATCTTTAAGATCGAAATTGTTATCATAAGTGAAAGCATTGCAAGCTAACATGACCATTTTAATTAACATTAACAAAGGTGAACAAATGGTGAAAAAATATATTGCTCATTGTTACTTCATGTTGATTTATTGTTATCAAATGCATTTACCAAATATATATTATTATTAAAATATTTAGTTAATTTGTCTGTACTTTGTCCTTTCCCTGAGAAAAAAAAAAAAAAAAAAAAAAAAACCCTTTCCTGTGCCAGAACAATTTGGCTCTGATTAAATTATTAAATATATAATCTTATAGGCCGATTTAAAAATCCTGTAGACTGGCCCCTAAAAGAGATTCAGAAACATTCTTCAAAATATCTTCTTTTGTGTTTCGCAGAAGAATGAAAGGTTTGAAATACATAAAGATGACATGAAGCTAAATAAATAATTTTAATTATTGAGAATTTTTTTAAATTTTCATTTTCAAATTTAATTTTAGTTAAGACACCATATTATCCATAGAATTAATACTGCATTTAAAATAATGAATTTTATTAGTTAATCAAATCCACAGTTTTCATTAGTAGCACAATGCTCAACTGTTTAAGCGCTGAGAACACTTTGTCATTTAATTACAGGATTATTTTTGTCTAATCAGAACCCAATGACCACTAAAGTAAGGCCATTCCTGTTATATTTTTGGGCCATAATGTTCCCACATGGATCTATGGTGATGCAGGCCACAGTGGAGCACGGACAGACCCAGGGGAGGTGTGCTGTGATGGGGTAGGGTGAGAGCAGATGTATAGATGTGGTATACCCAAATGACAAGCCCGTTGGACCCATGGCAAGCCGCAATTAATGACCCATGCACACATTACAGGATGAAAAATGCCCACTGTCCAAGCGGTGCGGCTCTGCTTGGCAGCTGAAATTCTTCATTACTCCAGCTCTGCCATGTGCAGGAAGAGCTGGCAGACATACTGCAACAAACACACTGCAAAAAAAAAAAAAACACCTAAACCTACCATAAGCCTGGCCTATTAACAAAGCCTTTCAAACTTGGTTAATTGTCATCTATTTCCAGGGTTGCAAGGGTTACTTTTAAAATGTATTGCACTACAGTGTAAAGCAAAATGTAATTTGTAACATGTTCAGTTACTTGAAAATCAGAATACTTTGGATTAATGTACTTATCCAGCACTGACAGATTTTGAAGAAGTGTAAAAATCTGCCGGTGTTGCTTCTCAAGTAAATTTATGTTGTTTATTAAAGATTTTTAGATATTTTTAATGTACACTGAAAAATTTGTTGTAAAAACCATTTTTACTCAGAAATTGCTAGTAAATTTCACAATTACAAAGAAATAGCAAATAACACATTGAAATAAACATGACATTTTGAATTATAAAGACGGAAACAGTATTTTCTAGCAAATTACTATTTCAATGAACATTTTTACAGTGTAGAAGACAGAAATTTGTTTCTGTAAAAAATATAATATATAATATAATATGAATGCAAATAAGCAACTAGTTAATAGTGAATTGGTCCCTAAACTAAATTGTTACCGTATTTTAGCTTAGCATAAAGCTACATGATGTACTATCTACATGACAAACTATTTCTGCTACTCAAACCTATTTAAAAACCCACTGAGTGAATAAAACTGATCATATAGGGATTCCTTTCACAAAATGAGAGAAAATACATTACTTTTAACTTTCTATACAATGTTAAAATCTAAAACATGACATTTAAACATTATTTATTCTTGTAAAAGTACCTGAGAATGCAACAGGAACATAGCTGCAGCATTTTGAGTCATTTGAGTAGTGTGCACAAAATACACTCACAGATGAGTGTTTCATGGTGGGCCGCCATCACCCAGGCCAGGTCTATAAAGATGGACTGACCACCGAAAACAGAGCTCTCACTAGTGCCAATACAAACCCTTCTGACCTAGAGAGTAAATTACCCAATTGATCGCATTACTGTGAGACCAAATCTGTGACAAATTCCTCACATTTAATCAAACATAATGCCTAGTTCACAATGCCAGATCACTGTGCATCCTATAAAACATATGTCACATAGTTATGGAATAAAAAGGGATGTAATGTAAAATAGTTGTGCATGTGCATTATAAACCTCTTTAAAATAAATAAATAAGCTCATAATCTGGAGATCTAAATTGAATACAGTG
Organism: Spinibarbus caldwelli; assembly: GCA_039654775.1. Classification (NCBI taxonomy): domain Eukaryota; kingdom Metazoa; phylum Chordata; class Actinopteri; order Cypriniformes; family Cyprinidae; genus Spinibarbus; species Spinibarbus caldwelli. The sequence goes on along the minus strand of CM077253.1, from coordinate 11,666,281 downwards.
CGTAACTGCATGAAAAATCACATTAAAAGAGCTGGCTTATCTTATCCGTGCCATCTCCTATATCAGGAGATATCGCGTTATAAACAGGCACATGCTGAGCCACCACTGTTCAGGAATGTTCCCCGTGAAATTCAAGGCTCTTCAGGAAGATGCCAATCACATTCCCAGCATCAACAATAAACTTTTAAAGGCCCAGCTGCTCCTGGTGTTAATTGGCATTTATAAAGCTAACAGATCCTTTTATATTAAGTGACCAATTATCTGATTAGAGGATACGTTAATTACCAAACTGTGAAACAGTTGATGAAAAATTGTGCAATTTGTTTAAAAATTACTTTTCGGGTCCCTTACAATATGATTTAACAGGAAAAGATAATTACAAGTAAATTATCTTTCTAAGGACATGTCTTATTAAAAGTTAACTAGTGCCCGATGACAATTATTAAGACCTTAATTAAATATAGATGATTGTTTGGCATCTGAATCTATCGCAGGCTATTGCAATGGGGTTATGATACAAGTTTAATATAAATGCCACGGGACTTTAACTGTTTAATAATCTTGTAATATAATAAGGTGCACAACATTGCCATAATGTGCCATGCCATTTTTTACCCCCAATAATTTTCAAGCTACAAACTATATTTTTGTCCCTCCCTTTTCCTACATGAACTGTTTTAAGTAATACTTTATAATAATGGATTTACAGAATGTATTAAGTTTGATTAATGCTACTTTTGACGTCAATACTTTTTAACAATATAATTTTAAATTTCTCTGCAAAAAAAAAATAAAAATAAATAAAAAAATAAAATAAATAAATAAATTTTTATTATCTTTTTAAACTTGCTTTTTTTTTTTTTTGTAAAAATAAATATCAACAAATGCACTTGAGAAACAGCACTGCATAATATATTAACCCCCGGTTTCACAGATGAGACTTAAACCTAGTCCTAGATTAAATGTAAGTCTGAGCTGTTTCAACTGAAAGTAACTTGCACTGACTGATCATAAAATATATCAGTGCCTTTGTTTTGTCTCAAGATGCACATCAGTAATGTTTTTTTCTAAGCGCGTTTATTAAAAATTGCTTAAATATCTTAATTGAACGATGATCTAATCCTGGCTTAGTCTAAGCCCCGTCTGTGAAACCAGGTCTATATCTGTTTAGGATTATTTTAATTGGAAAATTATCCAAAAATACTAATTAATTGCAATACAATGTATATGATAAACTATTTCTGCTACTCAACCTTGTTTAAAAAATAAATAAATAAAACAAATTTGAATAAAACAACATTTTTTACTGATCATATAGGGATTCTTTTTGCAAAAGGAGAGAAAATACATTACTTGTAACATTCTATACAATGTTAAAAGTTAAAAAAAAAATGCATCATTAAGCTAAAACATTACATTTACATTACATTACAAGTCTTCTTGTAAAATTAATTAAGGACTTTTGGTCAATTTATTTTATGCATTATAAGCAAACAGGAATGAGCAATAAACAGTATATTTTAATTAAAATTTAAGTGTAAAAGTAAATGTAAATGTACAAATAATAATTTAGATTAATAAATGCTGAAAAATGTTGTTCATAATACTTAATTCATTAACAAATGTTAAAGAACCGAACCTTTTAGTAAAGTGTTACCAAAAACCTCCTCAAAAGTAATTATAATCCATCTATTGAATTTTTCAAATCAGTCTTTAACCAGTCTTACAATTCAAACAGTTTTGTGAAACTTTTGTGTATATGTGTGTGTTTGTGTGTTTTCATGTCAGTGGGTTCACACAGAGGGACACAGGTGGCTCAATCTCCACTGGGCTGAGGAGACAATTTGTCAAGACCCCTTGGCATGATTAACCTCCCTCCACATCAGAGTGGAGAAAAGTGGAAGAAGAGGAGGAAAGGAAGATGGAAGTGACAGAGAAGGAAGATGAGAAAAAGGTGAAGAGAGAGGAAGAGAGACAAGCGAGGAGAGAGATTGAGGGAGGGGTGAGGGGAGCGTGAGGACACGCTGTTGATGCCCCAGCGACTCTGAGCAGGTCGTCTCACACCCACATTTATCCCTCAGAGTTCCTCATCCGGATCCTTTCCCAGGACACATCCCACAGCTCACCGCCCGGGAGAAGTCTATGAGCATGGCTGAGGCGGCCTCCCGACTATAAAGTTCCCAGAAACAGCCCTCTTTATCAGGTGAAAACACATTCATCAAAGCCCTCGTCGAGCGTCTGAACGAGTAGTTATCCGAGCGTTGCCTTACTCGGCCACCAAAGTCCTTTGACTCGTTTGCTTGTTTATTATTCTGAGATAGGGGTCCTCCATTGATCTGGATGGACCCTCCCTACCTCGTAGAGCAATAACCAGCAATAAAACAAGCTTCAAGATATATATAAGCCAAGTGATGGGGGGAGGGAAGGTTTTTGGGTTGTTCAAATTCACAGAGGCTTAAAAAAAGGGATAAACCATGTGGCACTGGCAGTGTTTGGAGAGTTTAACAAATATCTTTGCCCCTCCGCCCTTGTCTTCCCTCCTCCCTCTTCCCAGGATGTACATGGAGAGTGAGCAGCGTGGATTAGAGTGTCAGTGCACTAGAGCAGAGATGTGGAGGGGGGTTGCAGGAGGTGGAAATAGAAAGGACACTGGCCCGGGCTCCGTCAGTCCATTAAACAGGGTGTCTAACATCCCATTTCCCTTGCACTTCCTCCCTCCTAATCCCTTTATGCGAAACTCACTCAAGAGTAAGCATGTGTGAAATTGAGGACTTTCTAATACACATTGCGTGGCCCGGCTTGGCCCCTGCGGCTAGAAGGGCATTGCTGGGGTGGCTTTATAAAACTGTGGCAAGCAGAATTATATCATAATCAACAGTGACTTCTCTCGCTATGACTTTCAATGGCATTGACATCCACACCGGGGCATATCGGCCACTGTGCATTAAGACACGGAGAGCTGAGCATAAGGGGGACGGGTGGCGCTTACTGGAGCCTGTCCCCAAACCTTTAAAACTCACTGAATGATGTGTACTGACCAGACTGATCAAATGAAGTCATTGTTCTTTAATCAGCATTACTCACAGATATCAGTCATGTGTGCTCTGGCTTTGCTGGACAAGTTAGCCCACTCACCAGGGTTGAGCACCATTCAGAAATAAACTGAGAATTCCTCTTAAAAAGTTTCCTGTTTCTAAACCTTGAATTTGACCGATCTATCTATCTATCTATCTATCTATCTATCTATCTATCTATCTATCTATCTATCTATCTATCTATCTATCCATCTATCTATCTATCTATCTATCTATCTGTAATAATTAAATTGCATAATTATATATAGATATAAATAATAGACAGAAGGATCGGTAGACAGATAGATAATAATTTGTAACTCGCTTTGTCAGCTGAACAAATAAATTTAAATAATGCATAAATATTTTACAACATAAATGATATACAAATTTATATAATACATTCAGATAAAAAATAAATATTATATTCATTTTACATATATAGATAGTAAAACAGATATAATATAAAGACTGACACATGGATGGATAGAATGATAAAACAATAACATAGAACAACAGAACAAATAAACGATAGACAGACAGACAGACAGACATCAGATAGATAGATACAGTGTGGTGGGTAACGCATTACAAGTAACGTTACCAGAGTTTCAGATTACTTTTTTTCAAGTAACTGGTAAAGTAATGCATTACTTTTTAATTTATAAGAAAATATCTGAGTTACTTTTACAAACAAGTAACGCCAGTTACTTTGTTTTCCCATGTACTGACTGACAGCTCTCCTGTCCTCATGTTGAGAGAAATCGGGAGTAAATGCAGAGACGTTGTGTGCACTGTGTGAACATGATGCTTACTGTAGTTCTAGACTAAACATAAGCATGCATTTACTCATCTCACTTGCACAAAAACAGATTCAGTATTCCTCAAAATGAATAAAAACAGTGAAATGCAAACTCAGAATATGATGCAAACCTGCAATAATTAAATGTTAAATAACACAAATATCCTTTATGTATTTAATCCCATTTTATTAATCAATGTATTTGCTGCTGACCTTTGATGATCTAAGTCAACCATAATAATAAGCAGGCACGTGCACACACAGACATCAAAGGGGGATTGAGCACCTGCCCTTTTTCCTCCTCGAGAGAAAGTACCCTTTTTTCTGGGGAGGCTTTATTTATTTATTTATTTATTTATTTATTTATTAAATATATGTATATATGTGTTTGCGCACAGCTTTCCCTGTCAAACAAATAAAAAAATCTAAATATCAGGTCGGGTCAGTTCCGATGCCTTTCTCCCCTCTGCGTCTCCGCGCAGGCGCGCAAGTGCAGAGTTGCCAAGTCCGCGGTTTTCACGTGGAATTGGGCTACTTTAACACTGTTGCCGCGGGTTGTTTTTCATGTCCGCGGGTTGGAGCAACCCCAATAACGTGATATTTAGCCCCTGGAATGCAAACTGTACCATGGGAACCCCACCAAAAAACGTGTATTTTACCCCCCGGAACGTGACTTTTTTTTGTTGCGAAAACCTGTCAACCCTTGCGCGCAGCACAGCAGTGTAGCACACATTGATCGGCACATGCACATCACAGACAGGCAGAGAGCCTCCCTCCCTTTCTAGTTGTGTTTGTCTTGGTGTGGAGGTGAGAGGTGATGAACAAAAGACCAAGCTACCTGTGCCTCGAATTTACAGCTAATTATCCAAAATACAAAAAGGCAAATAGTTAGTTTGTCTTGTTAACATCCATGACTCATGGGCTACCATGTAATAAGTTAGCTAAAGTTTAGCTAAGGAAATATATCATGGGCATACAGGCTAACCTAATGGAGAAACGACAGCTAAATACAATAAAAAAAATAATATGCAAATCAGGCGTTAAGTAATTAAAATGCGCTAATTTGCATACGTTTGACACATGGCATTGCAGATGAATAGGATAAACAAAATAACTAAATATATACTTGAAACTAGTAGCATTGTGCCTTAGTTTCCTTTGTTGTTGCCTGTTCTTGTGATAAAAGTAGTGAATGCTAAAGAAGACCATGGTCTCTCTATGTGAACTGATTATTTTGTAGACATCTGTTGAAAAATGAAACATGAAACAATTGGGTGAATGTGAGGTAATTAAAATAAATTGGTAAGTCAGAGTTGTGTTAATATATTTAACGTTTTATTTAGAAAAAAATAAAATAAATATTAGAAGTGCCCTTTTTTTCCCACTTAAGCCCCTGCCCCTCAAAATGTCTGTGCACGTCCCTGCTAATAAGCAAAAATTATTTTAGATAAACATAACATTTGTGTTCCCCTTCAGTCGGTCACTCCGAGTCACGTCGGTGACCGACGAATGGGAACGAATGGGATCTCGCTTCGAGAGACCAATCTACTTCGAGTGTAAACTAAACGAGCCAATGTACATTGGCAGGCGATAATTGCATCCAGCTGCTGCTCGTCACAGCACGAGCATAAGTAGGCAGCAGGTGGAACGCATACTCAGCTTTTCGCTTCGGAGCCGAGCGGTTCTATCGTTCTGCTCCGCCTTTCGTCTGAGAGTGAGTTCTGACGAGTCAACGAGCGCTCTGGGAAGAGGCTTTTTCGACTGGTGTTGGTGTGACGGCGCAGCAGCAGTGGTTCCCCTATGTGCTTCAGCACTAAAAGAGCCAATTTCCCTAAAAGAGCATACATGGGTGGTCTTTCAAAAGATGCCATTTCATCCGTGCGTTTCTGGATGCGGTCGTTTCCTGGCGCCAGATGATCGCTGCATCATGTGTTTGGGCATTGAGCACGCTGAAGCAGCCTTCGTGGATGAGTCATGCCGTCACTGTAGCGGCATGGCCATCGCGGCGTTGAGGCTGAGACTCCGGTACATCAAAAAGAGTCCCCTTACCTATGCCCCGATCTAGTCGCTCTTCTGGTCTGCAGAAGGGAGCTACTTCGGTGAATAGTCAGGGTAGCCTGAGGGTTACAGTGGGGGCAAACCCGCCGAGTGCATCTCCGTGGGCCCCCCACTCCTCTAGCACGTTGCAAGCCGTGGAGCTTCTGGGTGAACACGTCGGTTCCTCGTATGGTGGTCTGACCGTTTCATTCGGGGCGCCTCCGGATTACCAGATGTTGATCGCAGCATCGGAGGGTAAGCTGGAGTCTTGGGATGAGGACTCGGCTGCGTTGCCCCCTTCGGGGAGAGTAGCGTTGTCCGAGCCTGACCCAGAATTCACAGCTATGCTTTCCCGGGCTGCCAAGGCGGTCGGGCTCGAGTGGAGAGAGCCATTGTGTCCCGAGCCGTCGAGGTTAGATGATTGGTATCTCGAGGCGGCCTGGGCTGGTTCTCGGCCCCCGCCCCGGTGCCTTTCTTCCCGGAAGTGCATGAAGAGGTAACCAGGTCGTGGAAGGCACCTTTTTCTGGCCGAAACCGGTCTGATGCCTCCTCCTCCACAATATTGTAATGCAGTACCGTTTCTAGGCATAGGCGAGCTAGGTGGTCGCCTAGGACGCCACCAGCTGAAGGGGCACCAATGAGCGCACGTACTGGCACTACATTTTAGCAGGGTTGTGATAAAGAGTGGCACGGTCACTCTGAAATATGACTGCTGCCCCCACTGGATCCCCAACATCATTGGGCTAGAGTACTGTCAATCTGACGATGCCTGTATGCCATTGGATCAGAGCGCTGTCAATTGCTGCCTGATTGTTGCATGCTTGCATTTGGAGCGCTCATCAACGCCATTAAATCAGTGGGCTCTGTCAGTGCTTTGGCAAGGTAACGCTTGTTTTTTTTTTGTTTTTTTTTGCCATGCAATAAAGCTAAGTTCAAAGGCCAATTAAAAATATTGGTACAGTAAATAAAGTGCACAAAATCAGTATTTTGTTTAGGCAGTATTTTTTGGCAGTTGATAAATCATGTTGCGAGATTTGTCCAAAAGGTGTGCGTTTTTGCGCCCATGCATTGTTAAAGGATCAGCGTGTCATGTAATATTCCCATATAAACTTTAACAGCCAGTTAAAAAATATTGGTATAGTAAAACTGATTGATAGATAGATAGATAGATAGATAGATAGATAGATAGATAGATAGATAGATAGATAGATAGATATAGTAAATTCCACTTCCTGTCATTCCGATTCAACTTCCTGTGGGGTGTGGCCTATTCAATTTACAATTTTTTGTATACTTTGCCCAACCATACTACTCACAACATCCACAGAACTACTCCGCACTCCACTGTGATTTTCCCTGCCACCGAACCATCTTGGCACAAGCCTCATTTAAAATATCTATCTTTACTTGACCAGTTCCACTCCCTCATAATGGTTCTTCGCACAGCCACTCGACAGCAGCGGAGTCCTCATTGATATTTGTTCTTCAGTTTGTGTCACGAGTGCATATTATTACTGGATCTCTGCTTTTCACATCTCCAAGTGTTCATAATGCATGTGCCTCTCCACATGAGGACCATTGCGAGCGCTCTCCATTGTTTGCGGAATACAACATGACTCCCCCCACTGTGTGGTAATATGGCTATTTGCTCAGTCAATTTGCTGTTCCCAGCATCCAAGCACATGCAAATACATCGACTGATGTGTGCTGGGCGACAACATTTTGTGTTACAACAGCTTGCAAACTATTCCAAACAGTGCCGTTTTTGAGGGGCTACAATAAAAAGCAGATTCTGGAGAGTTTGACTGGAGTGTGACCTAATGACTCTGCAAAGGCATGAGGTATAAATGAGGATCTATGCCACCTGGAGGTGTTTTGAAATTGCCTGTCATTGACTGTGCTATTACATGTAACATGAAGAGCATCATGATCACAAGCGCTCAATCAACACCTTACTCACCCAGGTTCACATTCCCATAATCTAAATTATACAATGACTTTTACCAGACCCATGGCCTATCTTAGTTTTCACTGTCTCTTTCTTTCCCTCTTTGTCTAGGTGTCGCTCCTGGGCCACAGCGGAAATGTGGGCAGGTAGTGGAGCGAAGCAGAGAGACATGAAGGAAATGAAGGCCAGTGGCCTGGAGTCAACCTTCCTGTCAGGACAGCGTGGAGTGAGGAACACAGCACTCATCTCCTGTGCCAATTACAGTTGTACCAGACAACGCCACAGGACAACAGTATAAACAACAACTACACCATACTCATAAAAGAGTGGAGTGGATGAATAACAGCTACATATTTATACATAAACATAATAATTTAAAGAAAGTGCTTCATAAATACTGGAGTTGGTATGGTATATACTATAACACTATAAGAAATTTTTCTTGAGCAACAAATCTGCATATTTGAATGGTATCTGAAGGATCAGGTGGCACTGAAGACTGGAGTAATGGTTGCTGAAAGTTCAGCTTTGCCATTACAGGAATAAATTACATTTTAAAATTGTAAAAATTGTGTTACTGTGGCTCAGTGGTAGAGCACTGCGTTAGCAGCGCAAAAGGTCGTGGGTTCAATTCCCAGGGAACACACAAACTGATATAAAAAAAAATAATAAATGTATAGCCTGAATGCACTGTAAGTCGCTTTGGATAAAAGCGTCTGCTTAATGTAAAATATATTCAAATACAATTTTAAGAATATTTAATATTGCTGTTTTTACTTTTTTGTTATTTTATTATTATCAAACAAATTCAGCCTTGAGCATAGGAGACTTCTTTCTAAAGCATTTAAAAATCTTATTCAAAACTTTTGACCAGTACATAAATGTACAGAATGTAGCCCAAATACCCTCAAAATACTTTAAAAAGGCAATAATTTAATAATATAATATTTATATATTATAATATAATAAATCTAATAATTATAAAAATACTTTTAAAATAATAACTGCATTAAAAATTATTATAACATTTCAAATAATTGTTATATATTTTTTGATATTTTATATGATATATTATTTTAAAAAGCCACAAAGAGTTCATCAAAAACCTAATACTAGCTATTTTGTCAAAAATGTAACATTTACATGCATGCTTTATGTTTGCTGCAACTCTTATTCCAATGTAAAAATGCTCACGAAGATCTAGGAAACAACTTTTCATGGTATAGGCTCTCTGTAAGTCATTGGATGCAAAACATGTTGCAAGAATAAACACCTGTTCACTCACCCACTGAACCAAAAAAAAAAAAGAGAAAAAAAAAAGTATATTGTAACATATTACTTTTAAAAGTAACATTCCTAACACTGTACATGGTACTAGAAACTTAATAGTTGATATGTGATAACTTTAGTGATAATTTAACTCTGATTTTCCAAGTCCATCAGTCAAAAAGCCCCTTGGCAATGGGTGTCACTGTCAGCAAATCATAATTTTTCTCTTCAGAGACCTGTGAGGGTCTGATCAGCTCCCGGCCATGCCATCCCCCAGGACTCAACATTCGGATTCTGAGCCAGCGATAACATCAGTGCCCCCTGTCCCCTTGCCTGCACAATGCACATTCACACTGATACAGCTCCCAGGAGATCAGGGGAATAACAGTGTCGGACCCTTGTCGGGGCTCGGGCTATAGTCCCCTTTGGCCCCGACCCGAACCACCTCAAGGTGGGGTGGGGCTACAGCCGTGGGCTCTGTCTGTCTGTCTGCTACCACTCAACCATGGCTGGCTAAGATAAGCTTTCTTCCCCCCTGTGCACCCTAAGCCTGACTCCTATATCTCAGCCTCTCAGACACACCCATGATGGAGGCTTTACCCCATCCCCCGCTTCTTCTCCACGCTGCCCCCTGCTGCACAGGTGCCGGGTCCTGCTCTGTGACAGTTGCTAAGCAACATGCTTTGAGGACACCCACCTGCCTTCAGGCTTCAGTGGTCTAAATTTTGTCTTAATTGCAAATTGAGTGGGAGATGAGCGAACGCCCCCTGAATGTGAAATAGATGCTGGCGAACGTCGGCGGGCTAATCAAGAGACAGTGATGGGAGGCAGCCACCGTGATCGGAGTAACACACACTGTGATGTCATAACCATTACAGAGTCCTATCATTTACTTCATCATTCTTGACTAATACAGTACTGGGCAAACAAAAATATCAAGGCTATTAAGGCTAAACATGATGGAGGGAACGAGAATAAATCCTCTTTGTCAGAGGCAAGCGTATTTCCCTTTCTCCGGCCAAAAACTCTCACACCAAATGCACAAGCCCATTTGCTGGATTCAATTACCAGCTCCTGTACCAAATCCGCAAGAGACTATGTTCCAAAGGATGCTCATTTCAGCTCCTCTCCTGCCAAATCCCAAAAGAAATCTCTTTCATTTGAACAATGCACTTTTTCCTATTTAAAAAAGAAAGAAAATCAATATCTGGTTTCAATATGAGGGGACAGGAATCAATATTGCCAGCCTTTGGGGTTTTTTACTGCTTGCTTTCCCTCTCTTGGCCCGTAAACAGAAACAATGGAATATGGTTATGACAGGGTCAGGGATGGCTCAGCTGATAGAGCCTATGATTAGGTTCTTGTGTTACAATCACCACAGCGCTTTACTCTACTGATGCCTTTAACCTTTTCATGCCATGTGCAGCTCAAACAAACTCAATAGCGTTCCTTTTCTGCCGACCCCGACCCCCCTTTGCCTCAGTGTCTATGTCCAATGTGGTGGAAGCGGGATCATCAGACGGAGAATGAGGCTTGGATTTGTCGCTTTCTTCTCTGTAATCCTTTATGAGCACGGGCACAATGGGGCCGCTCATTGTCCTCTGGTTCTCAAGCCTCATTGGAAAGGGTTGTTTACCAGAGACATGAAATTGGAAGAGTCACTGTACAGATAAAAAAATGGCTTAGGTTGTGCAAATTCTCATCTCCACTTCACTTCTGCGGCAAATCTGATGATTGCTAAAAACGCTGAGTCTTAAAATGCAATTTAGAAATAACATGATGTTTTTTCTTGGATCCACATACTTTTTAGATTAGCCAACTTAAACAAACCCAAAATAACGTAAATCATCTTTACTACAGCGTAAGGATCTCGACATTGCCATTGCCTTTTTAAGTTCATAATACACCTATACTTGAGGCACACTGGGCACACCTGAAGACGTTTTGGACCCCACGGTGTCAATGTCTTTAAGAAAGGAATTACTAACAAATTGCTGTGGGCCTGCACATAATTTAGAGGCTGGTGGCAATTTTATGACTTGGTAATGTTCCTAATTACATGCCCGTGAAAGGCTTAATTAACTGAGGGAGGTAGGAAGAGAGAAGAACCCGGATCGAGAGCAACGAAGAAAAAAAAAAGAAACTGGTGAGAGAGGAAAAGTGGCTGGTGTGTTTGTTATTGTGGTTCCACTGCATTGGGTTTTACTGCCTAAGGAGAATTTAGTGGCTCTTTATTTGCTCAAAGAAAATGCAAGTCTCCTGAAAATACGACCATCACGATCAACCCCTTGCTGATACCTAATATTCGTTCTCCCACCCTCTCTGACTTTTTCCAAAGTGGCTGTAATCATATTATTGTAAATGTTGGTGCAGTTAATTGCATCGGGAGGAAAATAGGTTCCGCTTGGTGGGTTATGGAGAATTTTATAAAGTTTGTTTTCCCATAGGAAGATTGAGTCAGTAATAGTGTTTTTGGGGGGTAGCGGGTGGGGAGGCAAAGAGGGCGTGGAGACATTCAAATACAAATGTATGTTTCCACCTTCAAACTAGACAAAAGAGCTGCGTGCTGAAGCTCTCGTATCACAAAGCAACTTTCTAACACAAACACGTACACAACGCTGCCAATCGTGTGTAAAATGCAAATGAAGTGTGGACTTACAAACAGTGGCCAAGGTATCAGCTTTGACCGAGAAGATCCTGTTTTCCTCTCTCAGATAAATGAGAAAACACAATGAAGCTGCACCATAAACACACAGCTCCATCGCTTCCCACTGGAGATTCATCGTTCATTTTCCATGCCGTAGCTGCGTGCTTCATTTAGAGACATTGTTCCCAAACGCCCACCAGTACTGCCTGAAATAGAGGCCTTTTGGAGCAATTTACGCAAATGTGTGAACAAGTATTTTTGTTTGACACACCAAATGTCTCCACAAAGAAAGACAAATCTAAAAAAACCAACATTATGGGCACCTACTTTGCAGTCCTCATAAAGTAAACAGCTTCATTAAGAGATTAAAATGGTTGACAAAGAAATGGCAAAATTTTGAGTGCTCAGTATTTTGTTTATGTGTTTATTCACTGTCAGATTTGTACACTGACACCTAGTGGTGTGGATGCAGCATTATGCAAAAGCAATAGTCTTCAGGCACAATGCCCTTGTAAAAATGTGCTACTCTGAGTCAGCCATTAATAATATATTCCTTGTGCAAAAACGTCCATTAAAGGGGATTACTGAGATAAATTGAGTTGTATTCAGTCTGTCATGTGATCTCAATATAGCTCCCTGCTCCATATACAACAAATCAGCCTTTTCTACTTTTCATAGTCCACTGTGTACATGATTTAAAAAATATGTATGTGTGTATATGTATCACGGTCAGAGACGAACTTTTACATTAAGGGGCAATTTTTGCCCCCTGGAATTGATTTCCATTTTTTTAATTTGTGAAGGCAATTTTAATCACCACATTAATAATTGTGTTGTCTTTAATGTCAAATACTTTAATTTAACCAATTACTTCAATCAACCAAAATCCTTTACACTGTTGCTAATAACAATTGACTGTTTAAAATTGTAAAATCAGGAGCTAATATGGCTGCAAAATTATGACAAAAATCACTATTGTAAATTATTGCTCTTGAAATAATGTTTATTAATGTCAATTAACAGAATACATATAAAAACTTTCTTGTGTTTTGTGTCTGCATATTGGGGAAATGGCTCATCATATAGTCTGGCTTCACAGACAAACATGTCGGTCCATGACAGTCTAGTCTAGCACAAGTTATGCAAAAACTCCCTTTCTAATCACTGAAGCTACGAAATGAAAGTTTTATTTACATTGTATCTGCATCTCTAATTGGCCAGTGCATTCTTAAGCTTAGAGGAAACACGTGTGATTGGTTGTAAGGCCTAACGCTGCAAAAAAAATTCCATGAATACACTTTTCATTCATTTTCACATTTCTTTTTAATCGATTGTTTAAATGTGCAGGGGCACTTTGTGCCCTTTATCTTGAATTGTGGGACATTTTTGCTTATTTTGGTGCCATTTTTGCCACAAGCCCAGTTAATTTCTGACTCTATATATATATATATATATATATATATATATATATATATATATAAATGAAATAATTCTATATATAATTTTTCATAAAACCTTTATGTTGCAACTTTCCTATGAACTCGTTCTCACAATCCCCCAAAAGCACAAGACAGGAATGGAAGGGGGGCAACATCCCGTCTGTCAAAGCAGCTATCACACTCACTTCTAATGGCGTCTAGAGCAATCTGGTTCCAGCCCGTTATCTTATAAATTCAACACATGTTCCACATAATTCACACTAAGTGTGACAATCAAGGAAACAGGCAAGTGCGGGCTCCTTACGGCGAGATCAATGGGTCTCATTCTGCATGGTACTCATTTTTAATTCATTCTTATTTATGGCAGGTGGTTAAAGACAAAGACAGCAAGAAGGAAAACAGGGACAGCGGGATGAGACATAATATTGCTCAAAGTTCTTCTTCATGGTCTTTTTTAAAGTAGACGATTTGGTCGATTTCTGTTACTATTTCTGAGATTTGTGAAGTATAATTAAACCTGCAGTACAAATAGAGAAATGGAATACTCTCTGATATGGAAATGAAAAGTCTTGTTCAATTAAAAGGAAACTGAAACTGTGAAGAAAGTAAACAGATACATTTTCTGGCGGATTTCTAGGCGTTTTTTTTTTTTTCATGTCGCATTTTTCACAACTTGTGTGCTTTACTTGAGTAAAGATTCCATTAGCATCTCACAGTTTAGACTTTTTTCCTCATGTATATCTCACAATTCTGACCTTATGCTTAGAATTGAGAATATTTTGAGATAAAAAGTTGAAATTCAAAAGGTTCACAGGATGAAGAGTATGCAGTTTCTGTGCTACTAGTGTAACTACAAAAATAAATCATGTTTTCATATGACCTTTGCAACCGCCTCTTTTGCACGTCAGTTCCCCAAACTCAAACATCACCAACACAGCTATTACAGGTCTATAAAAGTGAAGGCATGCCTCAACAGGTAAAAATAGGCTACTTTCAATTAATGTCCAACATATTAGGAATACTTTTAAATTAAAGTTTAGCTTACCTGTCTAGAAACTTTGTCACATTGAAACCCAAACATTCCTCCATCTTGGAAAAACACTGCCAGTGTTTACCCTTGTTTCATCCCGTTGTCTGTCTGTGCATTTCGGCTTGCAATTCTGTAACAAAATCTCAATTTCTTTTTCCACACAGACTAAACACCCCCTGGCTCAGCCTGCTACAGTAGCCACGCCCCAAACTCTCACTATTGGTTGTACGAAAATACATAGGTTGTCAGGCAGGTAGGACGTCTTATTGAATTCGGGCCGAATGCAATGATTGGACGAACATTTTATGGTCGCGAGACTTCCACAGAAGATAGATATATAAATAGAGACTTTCAACTAGCAAAACAAAAAATGTTTATGCAAAACATTGCCTACCCTAACTTTAATTAGCTTCATGTGATTAGTGACCTAGAAATAGTGCAGAATCTTAAATATTTCCTCTTCATTTTATATCATAACTTTACAAATGTTTTTTTTTTAATCTTTCAAAATCATTAAACTTGAACATTTTAAACTTTAAAACAATATATAATCTATAAAAAATAAAACAAAAATGCAACATCCATATTCTTGGATATGTCATATGAAGTGATATGTCATTTCTCGATCAGAGCATTATGGAACTACACAGCAGTATCAGTGCCCTCTGTTCAGAGATAGTGTTGTTGTGTGTCCTACATTTGGTCAAGGGGTAGAGTGAGAGGTGTGTGTTTCACAGCAGGAGTGTCAGAGAGGGATCACTGTACCCCCACCCTGTGGAGAGGGGCACCTTCCACTCCTGTAACAAAATGCTGACAGAAAACCTGACTCTCCATATGCCTCTAACCCCTAACCTCATCATCCCTCCCGTCTCCAAACCTCACAGCATTTTAATAAACAGACCCAATGTGTATTAATAAAATAAGAATAAAATTAAATAATAATTATTATTATTACTATTTTAATTATTATTATACTAATAATAATATATTCATTTAATAACTACATAAATTCTTTATTATTATTATCATCAATAATAATAATTTAGTCTTATGTGCTGCCACATTTGGAGGATTAAATCAATGTTGACATAAATCTACATTAAATCATTGGTAATTCAAATGGTTTGAATTACGGCTAACATTTTTGCCTATGCATAAATGCATAAATACTAGTACAAACCATGAATATGAACATCTCCATCCTTCCCCAATGGAAGGGATATTAATATGCTTTAGCTGCATGTCTAAGTAAATATTCAGTGTTTATCATGCTGTGCGTGGCTTGGGTGAGAGGGTAAGGAAATGAATTGGAAAATGTTGGTGATTAAAGGTATGGAGGTTAAATGAGTGTGCTATATGCTTCACACACTATTACCACTGCAGTTCAGATTGGAGTAGCTTTTTTTTCCACAAGCAGTACTTTGGAAAGTATCTGATTTTGCATTTGTCTATGCAGAATTCAAAGAGCATGGTAATGGTTGATAGTGTTGGCCAATGGTCAATAGTATGTGCCATATTATATATATTACACACACACACACACACACACACACACACACACACAAAGAGAGAGAGAGACTTGGGGTCAAAAGTTTAGAATAATTAAGATATTGATTGTTTTTGAAAGAAGTATTTTATGCTCACCAAGGTTATTTATTCAATCAAAAATACAGTAAAATCAGCAATATTATAACAATTTAAAATAACTGTTTTTCATTATATCTTATAATTAGGGCTGTCAGTTTAACGCGTTAACTTAATTGATTAGTTATAAAAAAAAAATAACGCGATTAAAATATTTTAACGCAGTTAACGCACTGACCCCGCCCCCAGACCTGTACCTCATCTTACATTTCATACAGTTGACTGTTGACAAATATGATGCAGGGCAACAACTCCATAAATGCAGTTATGCCCTAAAATTCAAGATATTTCAAAATCTTGCCCCTGTATGTGTTTTTGTCTCATATTTATATCATATGGTAAGCGATATCACATGAGCAGGGACAGCAATATCACACGAGTGCTGATTTTGTCCTGAATGTGATTTTATACAACAGTTCAGTAAACAAGAAGTTGATATTGTGTTATATTTTAAACACAATATTATGTATTTTTGCTCCGTTTTGCAGAGAATATAATTACCTATAAAGCCACACATGGCTGGGTGTGTATATATATATATATATATATATATATATATATATATATATACACACACATATACCCTCATTGGGGGCTGAGCCCCCCTAAAATGAAAATCCTAGAATCGCCCCTGAAGCCACAGCAGAATTGTTGTGCGTCTTCGAGCAACAAAGCGGTGTTTAGTTTCTGAATGAATCCGCGTTTTGAACGAATCTGTGAACCAATGACTCAAATGCCCATTCATAAAGAGAGCAGTTTACTTCATTCCTGAATGAATCAGCCGTTTGAATGAATGAATGAGTCATAAAGACATTTACTGCCACCTGCTGGCAGATTTAGTTTCTTATTTAGAGTATCATTTAATAATAATAATAATAATAATAATAATAATAATAACATTAAAGGGATAGTTCACCCCCAAAAAAATTAATTCTGTCATCATTTACTCAAACCCGAATGACTTACTTTCTTTTGTGGAACATAAAAGAAGGTATTTTGAATACTGTTGGTAAAAAAATATATATATATATAAAAAAGCTGTTTTGGTTACCAATGACTTTCATTGTATGAAGATAAAATACAAGAACAAGAAATGTTTCTCAAATTATCTTCTTTTATGTTCCATAGTTTATGTTAGGCCGTTGTAGCCTAAATGTTTATGTGTAATAAATTTTATGTCGAATCAAATAAAATATTTCTAAAGCTACAATTAGTAATGTCTACTCTATACTTTCTCATTTAACACAAAAATAGCTTTAAATATTTTTTTGGGGTATTTTCGCAGTCAAATTTATTTTGCGATTAATTGCGATTAATTAGATTAATTAATCGAAACATCATGTAATTAATTAGATAAAACATTTTAATCGACTGACAGCCCTACTTATAATGTAATTTATTCCTGTGATGCAAAGCTGAATTTTCAGCAGTCATTACTCCAGTCTTCAGTGTCACATGATCCTTCAGAAATCATTCTAATATGCTGATTTGGTGCCCAAGAAATATTTCTTAGTATTATCAATGTTGAAAACAGTTATGCTTCCTTTTTTTTTTTTTTTTTTTGAAACTGTGATACACTACTGTTCAAAAGTTTAGAGTAAACAAGATTAAAAATTAATTTATGATGCATTAAATTGACCAAAAATGACAGTAAAGACATTTATAATGTTACATTTTTTAATATATATATATATATATATATATATATATATATATATATATATATATAAATGTAACATTTATAATGTTACATTTTTTATTTTATATATATATATATATATATATATATATATATATATATATAAGAAAAGTATCACAGTTTCTACAAAAACATGAACAAAAAATAATTTAAAATGAGTTTAAATGATCTGAGGAATAAGTCTTTATGTGCATGTCATGACATAAATGAATGCACATTAAAGTGTTTTGGCTATTAGGAAAGGTCAGTAAATAGCTGGCATATTTAGCTTGTATAACAGAAAACTGGATTAAGATACAAAATTCAAAATCTGGATTAAAAAAAAATATATATCAGACCTGCATAGTTTTTTTTTAATGAACTCAGTGAACTCAATATCTTAAAGATATTTCAGTCGTTACGAAGCAGATTTCATGTTTGTTTATACATGTTTTGAAAGTGGGCAACATTAAGGGGGACTATTTCTCAATAACCAAAAAAACTAGGCCATCTATTGTGACCCAGCCACTTCTACCGACACACACATTTCAATGGCTGGAACAAGTGGCAGCAATTTTCTGTTTTCAATTTGCTGACCACTTGACCATGTGCTCCTGGTACAGCAGACGAGCTCTTCTCCAACGAGCAGACGTACACCTGCAGCCCCACGCTGATGAGGAGGCCACGAACATCCACACGCCCTTATCTTTGTATACCTCACACACGCCGCATTCACGTACTCATCCGCCGGTTTAAAATTAAGGGACGAATTTGAAGCTGTAAGTGAAAGACGGTCACAAACACAGGGTGAAATAATAATGCATTCATCTAGGACATGGTGGGCTTATTCCTGTTCCGATACCCTGTGTATGTGTGTGTGTGTGGGTGTGTGTGTGCTACCCTTCCTCATGTGTGTGACTGCGTTGCAGCCGCCGCTGCCAGAGGCAGCTGTTCCACACCATGGTTTTACATCATTGTTCTCATCCTCCTATTCTTTCCTTCACTTTCTGTTTCAGCGACTTGGCTGCGGTTTTTGGACCACTCATCCTTTCTCTTTGTCTTCCTCTCTTATTTTCCCCCCATTCATCCTGCATTTCCTCCTCTCCATTGCCACAACAAGGCCAGCCTCCCCGGAGCGTTCCACAGCGCCCTCTCTAGCCGATAAAGTCTTTTCATGTCGAAACCCTCAGGCTTCGAGGTAAATCCTACAACTTGGCAGACCAATGTGCCAAGTAAGCGTGCCAGGGTCTGCCCACATTGCAACACACCCTTAGTGAATTTGTGTTGCTTTGCCTCTGTATCATCCCAATTGCCCCTCCCCCACCCCATTTCAAAATCTTCATCTCTGCACCTCTCCTGTTTTCCACAATGGGCCATTATATGCTGCTTTTCTAATGCCTGCCACTGTGACTGTATGGGAACTTGTGTGCTACAGTCTGCGTTATGGGCTACAATTTACAAAATACAGCGTGGGTGAAAAAAACAATGCATTTATGCATATGTGCAGCTTCACAGTAACCAGCAGATGCAGTAATAGAGTTTTACACACTATCAGTCAAAACTTTGTACATACTTGACTGAATTTGTTTGCCATGATGTTTAAAAACCAATAAATAAATAAACAAATTAATAATTGTTTTTATTTCTTATTATTATTATTAAAACCTAAATAAATAAGTTTAAATATATTTATTATTTAATATTTAATAATAAATACATTTAAATAATAATAATAATAATAATAATAATAATAATAGTTATTATTATTATTATTATTATTATTATTATTATTATTTGTTTGTTTGTTTGTTTATTAGGTTTTAACATCATACCCACCATTATTATTATTATTTAAATATATTATTATTATTATTACTATTACTGCTGCTGCTGCTACTACTACTAATTATTAGCAGTAGTAGTATTATTAGTATTATTAATATTATTATTTAAATGTATCTATTATTATTGATACTACTACTGCTAATAATAATAATTATTATTATTACTATTAATATTAATATTTAAATGTACCTATTTTTATTTATACTACTACTTTCATTTATTATTATTATTTAAACTTATATATTATTACTAATAATACTACTACTACTCCTAATAATAATAATAATAATAATAATAATAATTATTATTATTATTATTGTTATTATTATTATTATTATTATCACCATTATTATTTAAATGTATCTATTATTATTAATAATACTACTACAACAAATAATAATAATAATTATTATTATTATTATTATTATTATTATTATTATTATTTAAATGCATCTATTATTATTATTATTAATAATAATAATACTCCTACTACTACTAATATAATTACAAGTACAAGAAAGAAGTGTGTCCAAACTTTTGACTGGTATTGTAAGTTGGATCTTTGCTCAGAGGTCATGCTGAGTGAGGACTGTACTCCTGATGACTATAAGTGTTTAATATTCAAGGAGGCACTATGTAAAAGCCTCCATTAACATTTAATCAAAACCACAGGAGCATGCTTACATTCTCATATCTCTCCATATAACTGTACTCTTGGGTCACTGTGTTGTTGCAGGCTTCATGAGTCAGTCCAGCGGGGAAAGGTGTGGAATGGAGCTACCCTCACCTTCAGCAGAGGTGACCCTCTACAAGTGCCCTCTCCTGGCTTTTATCTGCAGGGAAGGTATATATAAAAGGCCCGGGCACAAAGAGTGATAGCCAAGACATCACGCGTGGGCTCCTCTCACTCTGGCCCCCGTCCTTTATGGAATGATTTGCATATTGCATAGGCACTGCTGTTTTTATTGAGGTCATTTTTTTATCAGTCCTCCATAGTGCAGATTGCACACAATGAATCTAGCTTACTTCAGGACATAACTGACCTTTTTTTTCTCGTTCTCTATGAAGTTGCCCCAGCGCTCCTCCTCAAAGCTGCCTTGATCCCTCTAGCTCCCACTCTTTTTGTCCTCTTATTTCTTGAAACCTCAAAGTCTCCATTAAACACAGGAAACATCAACCCAAAAGATTCATTCTGCTAACTGAGAGAGAACATGCAGATAACTTTCTTCTTTTCTGTCTAGAAAATAAAGCAAAATCCTTCTTTTTTTAATGCTAGGTTATATATCAACGGTTCAAGGTCTTGCCAGTTAGCCTCTATTGGTAGATGCTGTAACTACATCATATGGGGGCAAAAAGCAGTTATCTTTATTGAAGCATATTCGAAAGTACTGAAGTTTGATTCCACAGGGGAAAAAATAAAAAGGTAATTGAGACTGTTTAATTCAGACTTTTTTCTCCTTTTAATTCTAAGTCAGAATTCAGAGTTGTGTGATAAAAACTTGCAATTCTAAGGAGAAAAGTCAGAATTGTGAGATGAGAAGTTGCAGTTACCTTTTTTATTTTATATTCCATGACGGAAACAAGTCTTCGCACAAAAGTGACCATGTATTCTGATGAAAAACCTTTTAGTTGTGGCATATGTGGCATCATGTTGCACATGTTAATTTCCAAAATTAACATGCAAAAACCAAAAATCTGGGTTACAGTGAGGCACTTACAATGGAAGTGAATGGGGCCAATCCATAAATGGTAAAATACTTACTGTTTCAATAGTGTAGCGACAAGACATATACAATATGCATGTAGATATGATTGTAAATAATTGCTTAATAACCTTTTCTGTTTAAAGTTATATCCAATTTTATCACCTTGACAACCCGATGCCACAAACTCTAAAACGACTGGGGGAAAAAACATAATTTAAACAACTTTACAGCTCAAATAATCCATACAATTTAACAGAAGAATTAATGCAAGTGCTTTTATAAAATAATAAGCTTCACATTTCTGCAAAATTGAAAAACTGGTCCCATTTATTTCCATTGTAAATGCCTCACTGTAACCTCAATTTTTGCTTTTTTTTATTTATGAAGAATATGAAGGGATGAGTCACAATTATTTTTGTGGTACTCAACATTATGACACAAATACTGCTGACTATTATTCTGAACCTGTAATATGCTATGTTTTTATAATTAGAAAAAAAAAAACTATCCAAAGATTTTATTATTGCATTTTAGCAGGCACAAAAGGAATATGAAAACGAATAGCTTTCTCCAGATTTTCTAGAGCTTCTTACTAGAAATCCTCATTCATGTAGATTTGGGTATGCACACATACACACGCATATTTGCAGAGACCACATGCAACCCAGACATGCACCTGCAGCTGTCTCTGGTCTCCTGCACCACTGATCTGAGTCCTGATCTAGGACAGCTGTTCAGGGGGATTTAGCCTTTTAAAACAAACTATTCCCCAATCTGCTCCACAAGGGCCCAGGGCTGGGGTCCAACCCTAAGCCCTGGCAGTCTCTCGCATTTCCCGGAGGGAACGTTCCCCTGAGATAGCCTAACAGAGACGGAACCGAAACGTGTCCCTGTCAATATAAATTAGCATCCGGATGGCTGAAGTCTGAGCGTGTGATCCTGGCTCATAATGCTGTGTACATTTTATTTATGGGTTAATGGTGACAAAAAGAGGTGAGGTTTTGTTCTCTTTTATTCTTTTTAAAAGGAACTACACACTTCCCTCTGCTATTCCCAATCACAGCCGACAGGGTCATCGCTGCAGATTAACTCAAAATGCCCGATTCCAACCAAGCTGCCACAGACACATCTATCACGCTGAGACACCAGCATGCTAAATGTGTCTATTTGCATTCCGCTTTTAAATAGGAAACCGAAATCCATCTCTCTTGTGTTTGACAGTCCACATTAAAAAGCCACATGCGAGGAGAGCGTGCCGGAGAGGGGAAACTTGTTTCTCACACTGTTGTGACAGGCAATGCAAATAGCTTCGGTTTCCCTCAAGAGAGAACAAGAGATATCGAAGGAAACAGAAGAGGGAAAAAAGAGACATAACTAGTCAACAGGAAATCATATGAGAAAGCGATCGCTACCTTTGCTCCTCTAAAGCAGAAAAAACTCAGCTCTAACCGCACAATGTTATATCAATAATTGCTGGAAAAAAATTAAACAAGTAAAACAATGAGTTTGCCTGAGGCCTCCATCTCTTCAAATCAGTCTGTGCATTTTAAAAGAAGGTCACTTTTTTCTCCCCCTTTGGATTGGTGACACACGCATGAAACGAGCAGCTGACCTGGGTTTGAATTTAGAGTGTTCATTAATAGGATATTATGCCATATGCTTCCCTGCACTGTCTTATTTTAATGCTTGGCACTGACTTGAGAATTTGTAATTAGCAGGGGTATAATGAGGGTATCGGAGAGACTAATACAGGGTTGTAAGGAAGGAATAGATTTGTTCACTGTACTATAAAGCTTAAAACAAAGCTGCACTTAGACAGAGTCATATTTGGGCCAGGCAGAGATTACTCTGCACATGAACAGACACAGCTGAGCAAAATAACACTCCCATTCCCATCACCAACCCGAGCCTGTCGTCACCTAATTCAACCTGAAACGTAGGACAAACCCAGCAGTCCTCATGAAACCATGACTGGAGCCCGACCCTCATTCTGTACTTCACAGCACAGCGTTCTGAACTACCAAACAAACACGTTTCTCAAAACACAGCGGTAAATAACAACACACGATGTACCAACACAGACGTATTATCCTCCAGGAAGGCATCAGTTAGGAGTGCCGCAGAAAGCAGACAATGAAAATGGAATTATGGAGAAGGCGACGACTATAATGGACTGCAACCATTCGGAACACCCCGTGCAGGACTGTGAATCATCTCGACCCAATCATACACTGGCACCGCACTGTAATTCACTGACTGGAATGGTGACACAGCGAGAGACACGTGAATATGTTTGAGAGCAGCTTTCTATGCTGAGAGGAAAGCCAATGCACGTCCCTGTATCCCATTATCATTATGCATCTTTCCCCTTCTTAAAAAAAATTACGATTAGTTAGAAAAGTTCTCAAGCAGAGAGGCAAGCGAGCGAAATAAATTCCGCTTGCGCCCCACACGACATTGCACATAAATATTCAATAAATTAGCCGCAGCCGTTTTATAGATTGATCAGTCATCTCTGGCATTCACTGACAGGCAATGGTAGGGTTGAAATATTAATGCTGACAAATTAGGGATTTCTGAGTAAATGATGTCACATCGCACAGCTTCACTCAGATTTACTCCTTGGCACGGGGCAAATTCAGTGGCACAAGTAATGCACTAAAAACCAGACGCCCGCACCCCACCCCGCTCCTGCCTTAAAATGACATTCATTATTTTATCGTTAAGCAGGAGTCATTCTTTCCCTGTGCCTTGCAAGGAGAGAAGGGGAAAAAACAAAAGGAGAAAATTAACCGAATGAAGGCCAAATCTGCTTTTGTACAACAATGAAATGCTAATTTATCGATTAAATATTAGCATTTTGCCCTGGGATAATGGCACCAGACAGGATGCTGATTTGCAATGTGAATTTGAATGTAAGAAAGTAGAATTATAATAAAAGTATTTTTTTTAAAATTCACAGTATTTTTAGATAGATAGATAGATAGATAGATAGATAGATAGATAGATAGATAGATAGATAGATAGATAGATAGATAGATAGATAGATAGATAGATAGATAGCAATTCAGTAAATTACATGTATTATAAGTGAGCCAGTTCTTCAGTTTTAAAATCTGCTGCATGGATGCTCATGTGTGTGTATGTTTGGGGCAGTTGACTCGTGTGATGTGATGCAGAAAATGGTTACACTTGTGCTATGGTTTCTGATATCATCCCAGGGGAAATACACCTGTGTCCATCAGAAGGGAGGGTCAAGAAGGTCTGGGGTCAACGAGACGATTTTGCTATGCTTGCACCATGAGAAATGCAGGACAGGGTGATGATGACCTAACTCAAAACCAGTCAAAACAAACAGAAATGGCCCGAGACATTAATTCATAACAGTCAGTCTCAAGAAATATAGTATTAACACTTTAAGTAAACTATTCTACATCATGTATATGCTATGTAAGGAATAATTGACGATGAGCCGTTGAATTATTAGAAAATAATGCACACCCGAGGTGGTGATGCGGCCATGATGCGAAGCGCGTATGTTTCCGTGTGTTTGTCTGAGAGAGATGTTGTTGTGGGTTTTGGTTATTTTGCTGTTGTAGGCTGTAAGGACCTTTGAAATAACTTAAATAATTTGGCGAAGTGATATGAACATGTAATGTGGTCAAGAGCTGCCTGGAATTACGTTCGCTGTGCGTTTCCCTGAAAATTATTGCACAACTTAGAACATTCCTCAGCAATAAGATTCAAGCATTCAATGGCCCCCGTAGTATAAATATATATAAACTTATATTTAAATACGAGAATATCTGCAATGCTGTTAATTCTTTGCAAAAAACATCATGCTCCTCTGACCAAACTCATCAATACAAACTCAATTAGGCCTTTCGAAAACTGCCAAATGTTCACTTAAAGCCACACAAGAAATCTGTATTACATAATGGTGATGAGGCAGACATAGAGGGCCTATTAAAGATGCAGTGGGTCTGAAATTGACCTGGAGTGGCACTACAAGTAAAGAATGCCTCTGCTCAGCAATAAAGCCCAGTTGATCTGACCATAGTCAGCCTGTAATAGATGAGCTCCCTGCCAGGAATCAATAATATTGGTGAGGAATCGCCCTGTCATGGGACAGCGAAAGATGAGGCTGCTCTAGTCCATCAATACCTGATTGCGAATCCCTCGGTTCCTTCCAGATTCGGGGCCTAGATCAGCATTCAGCTGGACCTCCAACAATAATCATCAGTTGCTTTTTGAACAGTTATGAGTCTGACAAGGTGGGGATATTTGGAGTTCGGAGCTAAAATGATGTGCTCAGTTTGTTAGATTAAAGGGGTACAATTGGTTTTTGCGGTGCAGTACGTCTCGAGTGCCATCGGTTCAACGGCAGAGGTGTATCCGTGTCTCCGCCCTTACAGCCTGCTAAAAACTTGTAGGAAAATACCGAATGTCATTCGGCCCTGACTGTCAGTGCCGTTGATGAGTGGAAATAGACCACTCAACTCCGCTCTTAATGCAATCACTTCCCCACGACCCCGCTGCCATCTTTGATGCCAGGCGTTTTGTAAATTCAGAGCAAATTACTCCGTCAGAACCCGGCGGCGCCTGTCTGTCAACTCTGAAGGCAAGGGTGATGTCGCCAAGACAGGTGACTGACAAGCAGGCACCAGAGAAAAACAAGACGAAGAGGAAGCGCAGAAAGAAAATGGTTAGAGAGAAAAGAGTGGGACGTGAAGGGGGAAGGGGAGAGGCGAGCTTTTTTACCCAGTGTCCCCTGGGCGTTGCAGTATCAGTCAATCTGAGGGCTAATTCGTGTCAGAGCTTGTATCGTATCTCCTTGAGAGACGAGCAGAAGGTTGCTAAAAATTGAAGTGGAAATGAAGTTGGATGCACAAGAGGATAGGCACAACAATAGTGTGGAGAAATAGGCTTGTATTCCTGATGCACTTTCCCTCGTTGAGAGGACACCCCTGACCTTGTCTCCGTCCTTGCCGCTCACAACTTTGCCTTATGTGCCTGCCTGTCACACCAGATCCACGCGGCCTTTTGGCTCTGACCCATGCTTCTACTCAGCAAGTTTTACTTGAGTCTTTTTGGTTCTTACTTTCTCTCTCACTCTCACTTTGAGTACTCTGAAAAGACCTGGGTGAATTCACTAAAAATTTGCAGCACTTTTGCATGCAGTATTACAACGTAAAGCCTGTGTTTTATTCACATATTCACCAGTAATCACGTTTAAGGCACTAAATTTACAGAAAAAAAATACTGCGTTGTGGGTACTCTGTCATTCATTTCTATGCAAATTAGGATCAATTTAGGATCAGACTTACAAAAGCATTATTTGTAGCATTATTTCTGGTAAGACATTCCGGTTAATTTCAATCAACAGCACTTGTGGCATAATGTTGTTTATGTTCCTTCTTAAAAATGAATAAATAAATAAATAAAATAACCTGGATTACATTAAGGCACTTAAAATGGAAGTGAATGTTTCAGAAGTATAGCCACAGGACAAAAGCAATATACATGTTAGTATGATTTTAGTGTGAAAAAAAACTTACTAAACTTTTCTCTGTGTGTGTGTGTGTATTACACTTAATATATATATTTATATATATTAACGTAACAACCGATTGGCGTAAATACTAAAATGACTATAAGAATGATGACTTAAACAGCTTTACAGGACAATACACAAGTTTTAATGTGAATTAATGTAAACGTTTTAATAAAATTACTCAACGTGATGAAATTCACTTCCAATGTAAACGGCTCACCTTTACACTTTTTTTTCTTTTTCTTTTTTTTTTTTAGTGGTAATCAAGATTAGCCCACAAATGGCATCACAAAGAAATATTTTTTGAATGCAGTGATGCTAGATTATACTATTGTGCTGCTACCCTCACAACCGGCCTGCAAACTGTAAAATTGTACCATTCAAATTGCATTGAGCACAATATTTGGGGGAATTTGCAGCATTACCTGATTTGTAAAATATTTCTCAGGTCTTAAACAATGCAGATTGTGCATAAAAATACACTATGCATACAACTGAAAGTCAATTCCCCTTTGAGGTTTTAATGGGCACAGAAAAAAATGAAAACAACAAATGTTACAAGGCATGAATTTGCAATCAGCAGCCAGGACAGACTATGTAAAATATGAATGAATATAAAAAATGACAACAACCTACGGCTTACATACAACTAAGTGGATAAAAAAAATAAATAAATAAAAAGTCAGGGCAGGTGCATGAGTTTGTTTGACTGATGAGTAAATTAAATGACTTAGAGGCAAATCCACAACACGAGAGGAATTACACCTGCCTCTCCCTGCTAATGACATCAATTAAGCAACAGATTTGTCCTCATTTTGAGGTTGGCTCTCCTCTGTTTTGTTTCCATCCCTGCTTTTGTGGCATTCTTTGTGAACTGGAAAGCAGCAGCAGATATTTTCTGAGCTCCTCCTCTGCCTTTTCCTGCATGTGCTCAGAGTTAATGAGATGCTAGTGTATGTGTTATCACGAAGGCACCAGCAACTGCCAACAGGTACGTTTTCGGGCTTTACACAAAACGGGCAGGTGGCGGTTCAACGGCTGCTTGCAGGAAGCTTAATATCTCTCTCTCTATCCTGAGCGGCATTAACATGGAATGCTACCACCAAATCATAGAGGGAATGGCAGAAAATTAAACACTTGAATTCGGATTCCGTCATGCGGCCAACACAAGCGTGGAGGGAGTAGGTGTTTTGAAGAATTCCAGGGGCTTTTGAGCAAGACGCCGCTTTCCTGTGTTAATGACATTTTTCAAGAGAACAACAGAAGAACCGTCGAGATGCCTGATATCTGTACATAATGTTTCGGTGGGGAAAAAAAAGAGCACACAAGAGATGCAAGAGGGCAAGTGAACAGGCTGAAGATTGATCAAGGACGGTTCAGTTAGAAAGGGCAGCCATGACCTTTGTTTGGTCCACTATGGATAACACCAATTAATCTGTCAATTTGGATCCTCAAATAGAGTTTTTAAAATAAACCTTTGCCCCAGACACTGGTCACAATTAACGCTGTCTGGCTTCCCCTCTAAATACAGCAACACGCTTGTCTCTAGCACTTAAAATGGTGCTGGCTGCTGGTCACTGAGATTGAAATAATTAGCACCCATCTGTCTATCTATTCTAATTGTTAGTGTTTGATCTTCTGATTAACATGCTTACTCGAGTACCACATAAAACTGTATATTTTGATCACTTTAAACGAAAAAAAAAACATTTTTTGGCAACAATAACTAAAAAATAAATGTAAAAATATTATGTATAAAATATTCAAATAATATATAAAAATACTGTATGAAACAATAATAAAAACAAACAGGATTCACATTGTTTAATCACCCTTATCCAATTAATCAGAGTCACCTTGAATACTCTATGATTAATTTACAGGTGATGCAGAGCAAAAGTGGACATGTAAGCGTGTGAAATTTTCATGCACACTTGTTTTTCTATTAATAATGATGGATTAAGAGACTTAACTTTCCCCCTGACTCCCACAACTGTAAAAACAGGCCTGGGGAATCGCATGCTCCCCTGTCCTCCCCCTCTCTTCCCCTACTCCACTTTTCTGAGCTGTAGAGGGAGACCCAGCCCCCTCAAATCATGAATAAGGAGTTGTGGCAAGGCATATTTTAGACCTCCACGGTGCTTTTAGTGTCAAGAGACCAAACAAGACCAGAATACATTAGGGAGATGAGTATCAGGGTATTGTTGAACCTTCAAATACATTTTACATTAGGTGTCTGTAAAATGTCTTGGAAATGTTTGTATTTTACAAAAAGCACAGATTCTCTGATACGACATTTAAATATTTTTACATATCCATGCCAATGTGGCATGATAATGTCAGTAATCACATAGAACGACATTATGGGGGCTGTTTCCGCAAAAGTGTAAAAAAATTAAAAGGTAATTGAATTTTATTTCTTGAAATTACATCTTTATTTCTTTTAATTGAGACTTCATATTGGAACTAAATTTTAATTTTTTTCTCATAAAAGTAGATAGATAGATAGATGAAACTAATATTTAACTTCTGACTTGACTATTAATTTAGACTTTGAAAACTGAGAAAATCTGAAAATTGCAACTATTTTCATGAGTGATAGTAAAAAATAAAATACTATAGTAAAATAAAACAACATTATGGGGGCTGTTTCCACAACGGAGTTAAAAAACTAAAGAGTAATTCAATTTTATTTATTTATATTTATTTATCTTTATTTCCTGTCATCGAGGCTTCATATCTGAAAACTGCTACATTTTTCTCATAATGGATGGATTATTTAAATATTATCTATCTATTATTATCTATTATCTATTTATTTATTTATGAGGCAAAAACATGCTTCAAAGCTACATAGAAATGATGAGCATTTTGGGAAGAAAAAAGTATATAAATGTTTTGTGAACAGGAATCATGATTTGTGTGTTTCCTACAATTTCTCTTATATTCTTGCAATCTCTCTTTTTTCATGGTGAAAATGCATGAGAAGATGCTTTTCAGAGTTAATTATTTTATGCGGCACCAATAGCATATCAAACAACACCTGTATCCTCTTCTGTCTCATGGGAATCTGCAGCTGTCTTCTCTACAAACACAGGGACAATCCAAGGACAACCTGCTTGTCCTCTGATGATCTTTGACCTTGAACACTGTGCTAATACCCTCAGCTGCCAATGTCATGGCTGCCTGGCCTCTGCCTTTGTTTCCACGGCCCTCACCTCTTGCAAAGGCAGATAAATGATTTCTATTTGTCCTCTGCAGCAAAAGAAGAAGTTATCGATACAATCCACAAATGATGTCAGGGATTTGTCAGTGAAGCTTATGAATGACAAAAACATTCCCCACCCCCTCCAAAAAAAAACACCTTCTCTTTTGGCCAGGAAGATTGAGAGCCCAAACACATTATTGATTTTTTTTTCCCCATACCTTTTTCTAAATAGAGGCTCAGGCTACAAAAGCAGGAGCAAGGGCTTTGTGTGCTAAAATGTGGCTAAAGGCTTTCTTTAAAAAAGGAAGATAAGGATTATATAGGCCCACATATAATATCAAACTGTATAACAACCAGATGGATGCAAGGTGGAGGATGCTGGGTTGACACACTTCAGGTTTGGTCCAGTTGTTTGTGCAAAAGATTAGGGAACAGCTGAGAGATAGAAGCAAACTTTGTGACGTTAACCAAAAGCGTGCTGGATGAGATCAAAGCTCTCCAGTGAGAATCACCTTGATTTTTGGTACAATGGCAAACAGACGCTCTTTATAAAGGATGTTTATAAAGGAGTAATTAACTATAATAGCAACACTGCTAATTTGACTACATTTGAGAAGTCAGTTTTTTTTCAGTTTTTTTTTTATTTTTTTGTACTTTTTCAAATTATTATTATAATACTTTTAAAAGCACTAAATTGTTTTTAAAAAATAAATCAGAAAGTCTAATTCATTGTACTGAATTGGTTTGTTTGGATTCAATCTTAAATTAAACAAACAGGCCGTCCCTGCAAGAAGTACACAGACAGCAGATCCTCTCACCATTATCTGACTCACACACTGAGACTGAGTCTGCTGAGTCAGAGACAGAAACAATACTGCAACCTCTCAATATCAAACCAAGAATGCCAAAAATCAACAACTTCATAAAGCAATTATATCACTTATGTTCAACAGCAAAACATGACCTTTTAATAAAAACTTACAGGGCTACAACAAACAGAAAAAAAAAAAACATTAATTCAAAATGGTTAATGCCGTTTCCATCAAACAGACAAAATAATGAGAATAAAAATTAGGGTTACAAACTCAAATTTTCAGTGGCATCTCACCAGATCAACGGAGGTAATGTCTTTTTTTGTTGTTAATATATTTTTGTGCTTATTTTACCACAACTAAATAGAGTACATAATACAAAAAATACAAAACTTTGAATAATTATGCGCTATGAATAAAACCTGTTCTTTTTAAAATATGGAAGAATAAAAAACAAAGAATCCGATATCTGAGTCCATTCAGTAGACGACTATGGGAGTGATCCTGCCCTTTGCCCTTAAAAAAAAAAAGTTTAATCTATATCTCACACATTTCTCTTCTGAGAGTCTCAACACCACAGTGTCAATCATTGTCCTGTGAAAACTTGTCCCATAGGATTCAGTAAAAGTCTATGCAAGATGTTCTTGTAAGAAAACAGTTTGAGAAACTTTATTTCAACAAGGAAAGCCTTAAAAGAGGAAGTATTTTTGATATAAGTAACCCCATACTTGAGGTCTGTCCTCCAAGGGTGACACATAAAGAGCAGCGCTTGTGAACGATCAGAGAGGACGAGGCCGGGAGGACACAACTCCCCCATTCGGCTGATGGCTGTCATTTGTCTGGACACCGAATGGTTTTAATGTCTTGGCTTAAAACAGCAGAGGATCCTGCCAAGATTAAGTATCAGATCTCAAGGCATTTGCAGAGCATGTGAAATCACTCTCGATGGCCTCATTCTCCCCTAATTGAATTAGGAGCTTTCCCAGCAAAAAGCTGGGCCCGATGTGATTTTTTTTTCTTTTTTTTTCTAGAGTAGTAAGGCTACGTGCCCGAGGTGTCAAGGCCAAATCCTTTGCCTAAACCCCATCATCTCTGCACGCAAGTACCCTGATAAACATCTGATTTGAGGAGGGTCAGCCAGGATCCCATGGCATCACAATAATAAGAGAGCAGCTCTCAGCCAATCAGAAACAAAGGAATGGGGTCTGCTCCATCATTTTCATGATGTCATGTCTATGGCTTTCTGGACAGACAGCACCAAGTGGCTGGGCTATGGAGGTGGTACATGGATAATCGTTTGTCCTAAAGGTCTTCTAGTTATCCATCTATCCAACAGGACAAAGCCTGTAAGAAAAGTTTATCAAAACAAGAAATCAGTATGTAGAATATTAATGCTACTTAATGTAATTGGTCACACTTTATTTTAAGGTTCAATTCTCACTATTACCAAACCATTAATTACGACTTTTGCCTCAATAAATTCCTAATTTGCTGCTTATTAATAGTTAGTAAGGTAGTTAAGTTTAAATATTGGGCAGGATTAGGGATGTAGAATATGGTGATGTGGAATATGTGCTTTATAAGTACTAATAAATAGCCAAAGTGTTATTAATAGGCATGCTAATAAGCAACTAGTTAATAGTGAGAACTGGTCAATACTAAATTGTTACCAAGTAATTAAAAAAAAAATCAATACTGTATTCACTATTCTTTTAACTAAAAGGGTGAAATACTTTTTTCTAAAGGTTAAGACAGTTAAAAAAAAATTAATGATTTAAAAATTATTTAGGTTAATAACATTACGATTAGGGTAAATAATGAATGTAAATAAAATGATAATGGATCTATCGCAATTGCTAGTCACTATATAAAAGAAATTAACATATATACATAAATCTATTAGTAAACAATTTATTGAAACAAGAAATTGCATAGAAAATTAATGCAGATAAATTAATCAATATATAACTAATATATTTGTTGTTATTATTTATTATTATATGTTCACTACCATTTAAAAGTTTGGGGTCAGGAGAATGTTTTTTTGTTTTGTTTTGTTTTGTTTTGTTTTGTTTTGTTTTGTTTTGTTTTGTTTTGTTTTGTTTTGTTTTGTTGAGAGAAATTAATGATTTTATCCTGCAATGATTATTTTATAAATCTGGTTCTTTTAATCTTTCTATTCATCAAGTATTCATTCACGCATCCTGAAAAGAATGTAACGCAAAAAGATTAAGCAGTAACAACTGTTTTCAACATTAATAATAAGAAGGAATGTTCTTGAGTGACAAATTATCATATCAGAATGGTTTCTGAAGGATCATGTGACACTGATAATACAGCTTCATATGAATAAATTACCTATTAAGATAATGTATATTTTAAAAAAATGTTTAAATTGTTATTTTGACTTCTTTCAAAAATAAACGTATGCATATTTTTATTCATATATGTATTGAGTATCTAAACCTATAAATATTTTAATACTATGGTTAAGCAGTGACTAAGCAATTAATTGTGATATATCCATGATAGCATTTTCACAATCATGTTGTGGTTTTATGGTCTGTGGCCTATGTATCAGCGTAAGTCCAGCCATAGCTTTAGGAATGAGAGCTGTGACACCTTCCCTGCATTAATCCCGACCTTGGGAGAAAAAAAAAAGTTGGACAACTTCTCCTTCCCTCGGGATACAGAGAGAGTTCTCTAAGGTGGCTGATACGACTGCACAGCTGCTTTCTCTATTAACCGCCTGCCCATATTTACATGGGGCTTATAAACAGGTCTCAGCGTTTGGCTGCTGCTTCTTGGAAATACAATCTGTCTGCCACTTATCTGAGAGGATTACTGCGCCCGGGCCAGCTACCGCAGATTAAAGACAAAGGAGAAATTAAAGAGGGAGCTATCAACAAACAGAGCGACAACATGACAGGGAAGTGATCCAATTTCAGTGATAGCCCAGTGACCCTATGAGGTGAAAAAGATACTGAGCTGAGAGGGACAGGTTAGGTTAGCCAACATCAAGGTACAAATTAGCTGCATAGAATTGCAGAGAATTTTACAGTTTATATATATATATATATATATATATATATATATATATATAAAATCAATCAATTAATAAAATAAATAATCATTTAAATATTATGACTGATTATGATAATATTTAGCTGGTTTTATTTGTATTGTATTTTACAGTTTTCCAACAATGCAGCAGAAAATTTAATTCAGGTTCAAAGTAGATTAATTATTTGACTAATATATATATATTTAAAAAAAAAAAATACAAACAAGGACATCAAATAGATATTGTGCCCATTATATGTAATACATGGAGAGGGAAATTATCCAAAAAGTTTGCTTCAATCTGAAATAATATGCTTATCTATGTATTGTATTTTTCTAGTGCAGAGAAAATCAACATTGGGAGCCATTTTTAATAATGTAAAGTACCAGTTTTATGGCAGATATTTCTTAGCAATTTTATAAACAAAACAAAACAAAATTTTCTAAATTTTGGACCCTATGATTATGAACATATTACGCTGGTTTTATTTTCATTGTATTTTTTTAAATATTGCAACAGAAAATAAACATGTAGAAACAAACATTTGACTGCAAAAATACAAACAAGACATAAGGTGCTAATTAAATAGATTATATTATATGTGAAAATTACATGTTATACATGGAGAAGGAAAATGTTCAAAATCATTTGCTTTGATCTAAAATAATATGCTTATCTATGTATTATATTTATCTAGTACAGTGAAAATCGATCCCGTTTTGTTGGCAGATTTTCTTTTCAATTTTATATAAAATTAATTAATTAATTAATTAATTAATAATAATAGTAAAAAAACAATTAAAAGAAACATTTTGGTCCCTATGATTATGATAATATTTACTGTAGCTGGTTTTATTTTCATTATATATCTATAGTAATCTGTGTTAGAAATTAAAAACAAAAACATGCATCCTATAAACTTTACAATTATTATAAAGTTTCTGAGCATTTTTAGTACAGAATTTGTATGGATATTTATTTTCACATGTATCTTATAATTATTTTTCTCATTTTCTCAATTATAAAAAGCCCAGAAGGAGATTAAAGCCTTGAGTAAGTAATACAAATGTCTGGCAGCTTGAATGTAAGTCAGTTACAAAGCCATGATGACTGGGAAAGTGAAAAATCAGCCTGCCCCTAAAAATGCCCTTAACGCTCGCAGGCAGACAGCCACGAACCTCAACTTTACTTTGTCAAATCCTCCCCGAGCTCATTACTGCTCTGTCCCCATTGTGTTAATTGAAGCCACAGAAACGATGCTCCTCGCTTGCTCAATAAAAGCGGAAGTCTTGTCATTTTCTCTGCGCGGCTCTCCCTCCAGCAACACAGGTAATTGAATTGTGGCAGGGATCTCTGTAAGATGGCTTGTTTTAATAACTTCACTAGATTATGTTTAATAAGTGTGCCTTAAATGGTCTTTAGTGTGGTCAGGGAGGATGAGGAAGGGCAAATGTGATAAAAATAAGAAATAGACGTTTCTGCCTGCTTTTGAGACAGATGTAATCGCAGACGTGCAGTTCAACTATGGGACAAGCAGAGAGATTTAACTCTGCATAGTAACTACTGCATGTCACTCGTGTCTCTCAAAGATACAAGGACACACATAAGAGCTTATTCACACCTGTTCATTCCTTTATTTGATATTGACTGATATTTGTTTTAGAATAGAAGGCCCTGAGCGTAGCAGGAAAGGGACAACTTTGTTATGTTAGTTTTAGTTAGTTTGAGTGTGTTTACCATCAGCTGTCCTTTCAAAGGTGAGATTCCGAGTGTTTCTTTCAAGTAAGCACCTTTGAAAGACCACAGCGGTCAGGTGTCATAATACCTCATCTGCCCTGGCTTACACCACAGAAAATCACACAAACTGACACAAACAAGTGTCATGCCTATGTGCCCACTCAGATGTGAGGCAAGTGGATTTTGAATGCAACTTCTAAAATACAGACAGACAGACAGACAGACAGACAGAAAGATAGATAGATAGAACAACAGATTGACAGAAAGAGAGATAGAACGATAGATATAATGACAGAACGACACAGAACGACATAGAATGTCAGACAGACATACAGACAGACAGACTGACAGACAGACAGACAGACAGACAGACAGACAGACAGACAGACAGACAGATAGATAGATAGATAGATAGATAGATATATAGATAGATAGATAGATAGATATTCTGTCATCTAATAATTATTAAAAAAAATATATCAAATTAAAAAAAGCAAAAAATTTAGCTTGGTTAGAAATTCTACAATTATATACAGTTATATGTTATTGATGTATAAATGAATATAATATTTATGTTTTTAAATTAAAATATATTTAATATGTATAAATTATATGCAATTTATATATATACAAATACTGTATACATAGAAAATGTAAAAAATCTATTTTTATTTTTAAAATATTGCATATTAATTTTAAATTGTTTAAAATTATATTACAATTAAGTATAATTATTTACATATATTCAAACAATTATTTTATGTAGTTAAATTACATAATAATAATAATAATAATAATCATTATTAGTAATATTAGTATTATTAGTAGTATTATTATAATAATTTATATATATTTTCTATATATGTATGTCTCTGTGTGTGTGTGTGTGTGTGCGTGTGTGCGTGTGTGTATGTACTGTAAATATAGAATTTTGTTCTATAATATACACACACACATACACATATAGTTATATAAACAATTTATTATAATTACTAAATTAATTTCATAAATGAACTAATGTTAATTAAAACTTTGGTCATATCACAGAACATCTCAGGAGCTGTTTGCTGATGATGAAAAAAGTGACATGACGGACGGAACACATATGATATTGAGTAAACTATACAGGATCAAAGAATAATATACAAGTTAATCTCATTTTAAAAGACAAAAAAAAAATGTTTTAGCATGAAAACAAATTCAAACTATATCAAGTGTTATGAAATAACACACAGAATGACTAATCAATACAATTTTATGAACGGTAAGCACATAAACATAGCAAAGAAAGGGAAAAAAAGGAAAGAGAGCGAGACAATATTAAAAGAAGAGAGAATAAAAAGACAAGTTGATCAGTAAGCAGCAAGGATGTTGCGGTGACACTGAGGTACAGGCTGCCATCATGCAGACAACCATTTGCATAATATTTTGTGTTGTCATAAGAGTGACGGCCGGTTCAGGCAGTTATCTGAGGGCCACTTGTTTCCCTCACGTCCGGCTTGCCTGTGCTCATCACAGCGGCGGACAGGTGGCATCCCCCAGCCCTGTGATTACTGTGTCAACGTCTTTACATGTCACCACGCGCATGCCGTACACATCTACATATACATATAAATGTAAATGTGTCCGCCTGCTTACACGCACCTGGGTCGACAGCACTGACAGCTGCGATTGATTCGGGGTTGTCCCCCTATGAGACATCCGAGAAATGAGCGTAATGGTCACCTCTGACACCAGAACTGACTTTCTGAACTGGGCGGCAGATGACGAGAAAGTAAACTTTTGATATTTGTGTGTTTTGATATTTCCTCCCAGAGAATTATTGACTCTGTCATTGCTATTTACTTGTTTTGTTTTTCTTCAGACAAGTGGTCATTAAAATGCCTGATTCAGCCATGGTCTTTGATGATTTGAATAACAGCAATGTCCAAAGGAAAAACAGTCTCCAGCCAATACTTCAAGCCCCTCCAGATGATTGATTTCAAAATGAAGTGACAACCATTCTGTGAACATGCTCTACATCGACGAATCAGTAATTGATGTTTTGTTTGTGAGGGACAGCAAAGCACCCTGAAGTCTAGAAGAAAGACTGTATATATCTCTCCTAATCCCTTCACAATAGCATTCGCTGAGCCCTTTTTGAAGTTTGGGCCTGCCAGGGCGCCCTATAGTTTTGCGATTCTCTCTGTGGTTGGGCGTATGTCGCACCTGCCATGTTGTGATTGGCCTGGAAGCCAGTGAGGAAGTGATGCTGGCGCCTGCTCTGCTGAGCTCCCAGTGATAACGACCTTCAACCAGCACCTTCAGTGTGATCTCAAACAGCTCCTTCTAAACCTCTGACACCTCCACCTCCTGAACCAACCACCGCTCGAGAGCTCCACCAGGTGACGTCAGCTTTCACTCCTAGGCCATGAGTAAGGCAACAAGGAATTGATATCCGTTCACAGGAACAGACGTCAGTTGGCAACTGTCACTTCCATATTTTCGTTTTCCTTTTATGGTCTAAAGTTGCTATATGCTGTGTCAGTCAGACTGATGTGTAAAGTAACAAACCAAAGATTTTGTTTTCACGTAATGTTCAGATGTGATATAAAACAATGTTTAATCAAATGTGCATTAGTGTCGACTGGTGGAAATGTGTGTAGATCAGGTTTGTTGGCCATTCAGAATTGAGTGCATTAAAGTGTTAAATTTGACAAATAAGCTATTTGAATTAAAATTTATGGGAATAGAGTTAAAATGAACTGAAAATCAACTGTAATCTTTAACTACGGTTATCTGAAGGTCATTTAAAAAGCCTTGTTTGAAGTCTGAAGGTTTAGTTAGACAGAACAATAGACAGACAGATAAATAGACAGAATAGATAGAACGATAGAACAATAGAAGAATAGATAGATTGATAGATACACAAACAATAGATAGATAGATAGATAGATAGATAGATAGATAGATAGATAGATAGATAGATAGATAGATAGATAGAGACAGAATCATAGACATACAGACAGATAAAAAGACAGAATGATAGATAGAATGATAGAATGATATAACGATAGATAGATAGATAAATAGACAGACAGACAGACAGATAGACAGACAGATAGATAGATAGATAGATAGATAGATAGACAGACAGACAGACAGACAGACAGAGAGATAGACAGACAAAGAGATAAAAAGACAGACAGAATGATAGAATGATAGATAGAACGATAAAACGATAGATAGATAGATAGATAGATAGATAGATAGATAGATAGATAGATAGATAGATAGATAGATAGATAGATAGATAGATAGATTGATAAAAAGACAGAATGATAGAATGATATAACGATAGATAGATAGATAGATAGATAGATAGATAGATAGACAGACAGACAGACAGACAGACAGACAAATAGACAGACAGGATGATAGAATGATAGATAGAACGATAAAATGATAGATAGATAGATAGATAGATAGATAGATAGATAGATAGATAGATAGATAGATAGATAGATAGATAGATAGATAGATAGATAGATAGATAGAGAGACAGAATGATAGACATGCAGACAGATAAATAGACAGAATGATAGATAGAATGATAGAATGATAGAACAATAGACAGAACGATAGATAGATAAATAGACAGACAGACAGACAGACAGATAGATAGATAGATTGATAGATAGATAGATAGATAGATAGATAGATAGATAGATAGATAGATAGATAGATAGATAGAGACAGAATGATAAACATACAGATAAATAGAATGATAGAATGATAGAACGAAAGAACGATAGATAGATAGATAGATAGATAGATAGATAGATAGATAGATAGATAGATAGATAGATAGATAGATAGATAGATAGATAGATAGATAGATAGAATCATAGGACGATAGACAGAACGACAGACAGACAGACAGACAGACAGACAGACAGACAGATAGATAGATAGATAGATAGATAGATAGATAGATAGATAGATAGATAGATAGATAGATAGATAGATAGATAGATAGATAGACAGACAGAGAGACAGACAGAGAGATAGACAGACAAAGAGATAAATAGACAGAAAGAATAACAGAATGATAGATAGATAGATAGATAGATAGATAGATAGATAGATAGATAGATAGATAGATAGATAGATAGATAGATAGATAGACAGACAGAATGATAGAATGATAGAACGATAGACAGAACGACAGAACGACAGACCGACAGACAGACAGACAGACAGACAGACAGATAGATAGATAGATAGATAGACAGACAGAATGATAGAATGATAGAACGATAGACAGAACGACAGAACGACAGACCGACAGACCGACAGACAGACAGATAGATAGATAAATAGATAGATAGATAGATAGATAGATAGATAGATAGATAGATAGATAGATAGATATTGTTTGGCTAAAAAAAGAAGAAAGTCCAAGGAAGATAAATATAGTGAGAAAGAAAGAGAGTTATCAGAGTTAGCGCTGAAAGAAACAATGGCCGATTATCCTGACCTCAACGTCTACAGGTCAGTGTGTGTGCCAGTGATGATGGGGTTGATTTAGTTTGGCCCGATCTGCCACCAGCAGAGACTCTCATGCTAGTTTATCCGTAATTGCTTTTGAATTGCAGGCTCTTATGAAGTGACACAACAACAACCATGAAAAGTGTCCCTGAGCTGAATGGCTGAAGGAGCAATGTGAGGCTCACTGGACCCTGATTTGATTCATGCCATGAGCAAGACGGCAACATCAGCCCTGATGACGACTTCTGACATCTCGCCATACATAGATGGACAACCTCTGACCAGGCCTTTCAAACACCAGCTACTTTGAAACTGCAGTTTGCTAAGCTAAAGCTACTCATGACAATTACAAAACAATTATGCCATTTGACACACATTTCAATTTTTTTAAATATTCGTTTATTTGATATTTTTGTCATAGAGTGAAACCCCACTGACGTTAATTATGCAAATACATAAAAATGCAGATACGTACAATCTTAGTATTGTCACCACTTAGACACAGGCCATACTTAGCCTGTCATGAACCTCCATGGGT
This sequence comes from Spinibarbus caldwelli, assembly GCA_039654775.1. Classification (NCBI taxonomy): domain Eukaryota; kingdom Metazoa; phylum Chordata; class Actinopteri; order Cypriniformes; family Cyprinidae; genus Spinibarbus; species Spinibarbus caldwelli. The sequence continues at coordinate 11,625,719 of CM077253.1, read as the reverse complement.
TGAGGATGTAAAAGGGATTGCTGGAGTGGATCGCCTTCTTTCTCCTACTCAGTCTACTGCAGTCTCTCTCTTTCTGCTGTGTTGCTGGACTCTGAGTAAAGTCGTACAAGCACTTAATCCCTGGGCCATCTGTAAATGGCCGTTTTCATGTCGAGAATATGGTTTTGGGTAAAGGGCTTTGTGAAATTGCATTTGGAGATCTGAGTATGATCTGAACCACCAACAAAAAATCAGATGGAAAAAAATCCCTGCCCTTCCAACAGCTCTCCTCATTGACTCAGAGACTGGCCATGCCTCTTCAGTTTAACGTCACTGCTGAGAATGAAAGGATTCACCTTCGAGAGAAAAGTCAATAAAACAAATCACACCTCACAATGAAATAGCCTCTACACTTAAACGTGGGTTTTGAATTATGGCTCAGATTTATGTTATCCAGTGTACGTGACTGAGATGTTGCTGAGAACTACTATATAATTTTATAGCTAATCAGGATTTATGTAAATATTATAATTTTTAAATTGTTTATTATAAAATATTATCAAAAATATTATATGTTAATATAAATGTTATTAATATATTCTTATAGAAATAATAGTAGAAATATACTAAATATATAACTAAAAATATGAGAACAAGACATTTGCACCACTGTTCAAAAGGATTTTTTATTTATTTATTTTTTTCAATTGATCAAAATTGACTTTTATATTGTTACAAAGAATTCTAATTCAAATAAATGCTGTTCTATTGAACATTCTATTAATCAAACGATTCTAAAAAAAATAATAATAATAATAATAATAATAATAAAAGAATTACAGTTTCCACAAAAAAAATATTAAGCAGCACAACTGTTTTCAACATCGATAATATTAAGAAATGTTTCTTGAGCAGCAAATCAGCATATTAGAATGATTTCTAAAGGATCATGTTCAGGGGGGACTGGCCATCGGGAGCACCGGGAGAATTTCCGGTGGTCTGGCAGCCAATTTGGGCCGCTTCCCTACACTTTTTTATTATTATTATAATTATTATTTTATTTATTTATTTATTTATTTATTTATTTTTAAATGTTGTTGTTGTTGTTGTTGTTGTTGTTGTTGTTGTTTTTGTTGCCTACCGAATGTACTGAAGTGATTATTTGCGAATTCGCCATTCAATAATAAAACTCTAATAAATCATGAATCGGTTAGTCTTGACTGGCAACGTCATTCGCCTCGCTCACGCTCCGCGCGTCCGCCAGAAGGGATGCGTGACTGGAGAATGGAGTAGAAGCGCCCAGGTGGAGCAGAGAGGCAAAACTGTCCTGTTCAGGATTTCAAGTGCAGGTCAGTTGCATCTGTAAATAGGCTATTGTAGTTTTATCTTTGTTAAACCGCTAGCAAATGTTAGCAACAGTCAATTAATTACTGCAAAATTACCAAAAGGACATAATTACTATTGTAAAGAGTAGGAATTTAGCAGACAAATATTCACATCGTTTTATAACAGGTTTAGAGAGAGCTAAGGCAGACAACAACACAACCCTTAAAACCAAAAACCATGGTTACTATAGTTAAACCATGATAACCACAAATTAACAATGGTTTTGCTACACTATATAGTTTCACTATGGTATTTGTAGTAAAACTCTGGTTGTACAAATGTTATGCAAACCAAAAAAAACATGGTTACTAGACTTCTACAATAGGCCTAATAATACCATGGTTAATTTTCCTTAGGACAAAACATGACGCATGGTAATGCAAAAACATTTTCAGTGTTAAAGGGGTCATATGCTGCGATTTCAAGTTTTCCTTTCTCTTTGGAGTGTTACAAGCTGTTTGTGCATAGATGAGATCCCTGAAGTTGCAAAGACTAAAGTCTCAAAACCAAAGAGATATTCTTTATAAAAGTTAAGACTCAACCACGCCCCCTAAAACGCCTCATTCAAACACGCCCCCACATCTCTACGTCACTGTGTGGGGAGATTTGCAAAACACCGCCCAAACGTATACGCAAAGAAAGAGGGCGGGACTTTTATTCTCGCTGTAGTATTGTTGCTGCTGCCAGCGCCATGTCCTGGAGACCTGTGTTTCGTTGTGAAAGAGAAACTACTTTGTTTGGGCTTCCAAAAGAGGACACAACTAGAAATCAGTGGTTAAGTTGCATTTACAACACTGTTCCAGAACAGTTCAACCCAAATATTCGAGTGTGTGCATCGCATTTTACGGAAAACTATTTCCTGAACTTGGGACTATTCGGCCAATCACAACGCACTGTATAGCTGGCCAATCAGAGCACGCCTCGCTTCTCAGAAGGATGAGCTTTGTAAAAATCGGCGCGTTTCAGAAAGGCGGGGAATAGAGGAGCAACAATAATGTACAGTATGTGGAAAATAATGTGGTTTTTTTAGAGGTCGACCGATTCATCGGTTTTGCCGATTAATCGGCACCGATAGTTGATTTGCCGAACTATCGGTTATCGGCAAAAATCCATGCCGATAGTTTTCCGTTTTGCGTCTGTTGCTGGAGTGGCTGAGAATTGTCTGCTGTCATTATACAGTACGAGAGCGGCCTCTAGAGGCGAAATCACCGACAGCACGTGTTGTTTGTTTTGGCATGTGACCCAGTGCGGGGAAACTTCAAACGCGCATTTAAATGCAGCCGACAGAAACTCCTGCCGCGGAACAGAGTGCCATTCACATAGTTTTCCATTAAATAACATTATATTTGTCCCAAATCATTGTTAATACACTTAACAATGACTTCACCCTAGGCTGAAAATGATGTATTGTGCATTTTCATTCTTGAAGCAAACTTATGTCCGTTTGGTGATTAAATAGTTTTAAACCACTGCTTGAATTGAACGTGACGCGTCAGGTGTGTGTGATACCTGTGACTTCTCCAAGACGCAGCGCTGCACTTTTGCACAGTGTGTGACTTGCATTTTATATATATATATATATATATATATATATATATATATATTATTATTATATTACATATTATATATTAGATAATCATGCAGTGTTCTAAAATAGCAGCAAAAAAATGTGAGAGTACACATACAATATCAATAACCTGTGCATGCAATTTTAATATGGCCTTGTGTAGGTATTTCAAGACGGCCATCTTTAAGCATGACTTGAAATGAAATGGTAATACTTAAAAATAAAAGTCCATTTGTAACATTAACGAAAGCTGTAGAAGTATTGTTCCTTGTTAGAGTGTGTTCATTTCATTTCAACATTTACTATTACTACTAGGCTTCATTTTTAAATTTTAAAGTTTCTTCTTTTAACATTAGTAAACTATGAAATAACTTTAATGATCAATATAATAATTAATATTAATACTACATTTTTATTCATTTACAAAGTATGGTTCAATACTGTTACTGCTTTTTTAAAAATAGTAAAGCTCTATTTTAGTTTTCGTTCAGTATCCATTTTTAAAAACTATCGGTTGATTAATCGGTATCGGCCAGTGTTGTCCAACCTAGCTATCGGTATCGGTAAAATCCACTATCGGTCGACCTCTAGTTTTTTTAACCTTAAACCACATAAACACATTGCATTACACCAAATACACAAAATAATGTTCTTTTTTAGCAACATCATATGACCCCTTTAAGATTTTTCTATAAAGATATATTCAAGATGTAGCTATTATTGTACTAATTTTGACATTTAGGCAAGATAAAACAATAACACATGGTCCTAATGTAATACTTAATTTTTTTCTAAAATAAATGTATACTATGTGCAAACAAATTACATTGAGGTGGTTGTTTTGCAACAAGGTGGAGATGTGTTGATGAAAAAGTGACAGGTGCAAGAAAATTAGTGAAAAAAGTAAACACACACATGAGGGACAGAGAGATGTCAGGGAAAATGAAGAGACTAAAAAGGAAAATGGACGTGATAATATTTAATAACATTTTTTTGTTTGTTTTTGCATGGCCCCAGCTTAGGGATTTAAACTTTTTTATGTGATGATGAGGATGATGATAGCCATACAAAAAATATTGTCTGTGGTTTCAAAATTTGTTGTGGGTGCATGGGATGGCCTTGATGAGTGTTAGATTTCCCGGCCTGAAATTTTTTCCCAGTCCGCTCCTGTGTGACATTGTGGACTGACGTAATGACTACTGAAAATTCAGCTTGGCCATCACAGAAATAAATTACATTTTAAAATATATTAAAATAGAAAACAGTTTTTTAAATTGTAATAATATTTCACAATATTACTGTTTTTACTGTAGTTTTGATCAAATAAATGCAGGCTCGGTGAGCAAAAGAAATTATTTTAAAAACATCAAAAATCTTACTGACCCCAAACACACACACAAACAAACAAATAAATAAATAAAAATATAAAACACCAATAAATAATCAATAAATAAATCAGTCAATAGATTGTGCTGTTTCTCCATCATTACTAGATCAAAACCAGAATAGGAATGTGTGATTTGGCACCATACAACAAACAAAAAGAGCTTGTGCATCTTGACAGCAGATGGGAGCTGTCGGTTGCGTCACTCCCAGCATCATTCACTAGGGATGTTTAATTGGTACAGAACCAGCAGAGAAAAGTGTAGATTCATACCCCTAACCATCTTTGATATTCAAGAGGATTACACCTTGTGTTCAAATAGAGGCAGGAGAGAATGGGCGACACAAAATGGAATTAGAATCTGCTTAAAGGGCTGCTTCATTTATTGTTAACTTCTTCCAGTTCATTAAGCCTAATCCTTATTAGGGTGTAAGTAACGCAGATCTGAATGGGCCGGCCCTGGCCAAGGGGACATGTGCCTCTATTGTGGCTCCACAGGGTTAATCCGGCCTCTGAAGCAGGGGGCCGCGCTGGGGTCCAGTGCCTCACCAAAGGCCTGCGATCCCTCAGGGTCCTGGGCAGGTTGGGGCCTCCATAGTTCCCCTTGCCGAAGCAAACGGTAAAAAGCGTGAAGCGGCGTCCTTTGTTAATCAATCTGCCAGGCTGGACACATGCGGGGTCATATGTGGCGCTGTTAATACAGATGTAAATGCCAATAAGGCCTCGTAATCAAGACACAAGAGGGGAAGATTGACTTTTTGTTGGGAGACATAAGGGACCATTGCCCCCGAAGAGCAAGTCCCCCAAGAGTTCAGTGGAACAGCTTGTCTATAGCAAACATAAATACAAGTCTAGTTCCCTGACTTGCCTCCAGAAGACTCTGAAAAAGTCCATAAGGATGGATACGTGTGACTCGAATGAATGCGAAAGAGCATTGACGTTTAGCCCAAGAGGTCAGTAGGTGAAATAAACACAGGCACGTATTGGGTCACACAATATGTGTCAATAGAATAGCTTTCCTGTAGCTCAAATAGTAGAGCATGGCGCTAGCAACGCCAAGATCATGGGTTCGATTCCCAGGGAAAGCAAGAGCTGATAAAATGTAAAAACTGTAACTTGAATGCAATGTAAGTCGCTTTGGATAAAAGCGTCTGCTAAATGCATAAATGAGAATGAGAATATACACAATGCAATCTACAGTTTAGATTTAGTATTTAGAGAGTAAAAAGCCTAATAAGCACTGCAAAACATTACAGTTTATATGTACTAATAAATGAATTGAGCTGTTTTTAACAGCTAAATCACGTCATACTAAGCAGGAGACAGGTTTGAGCAATGAGGTCCTGTAAACTGAGAGGTATCAACAAGGCAACAAGAACAATGGCCTTAGATTAGCAGCCATTAGTCTACTGCATTACTGCCTCGTGCGTATTAAGACCATCGTTTAGCACCATTTAACAAGACAGAAATCCCAAGTTCTAAATTGGAAATTCATTCCCCCAGGTAATTTTAATATGAGAAACTTGAAATGCATTTGATCTGCCCTAATTTCAATTAATTAGACGGGACGACTGTTTGGGGAGACCCAGAGGGTCGTTAATGTGGGCTGAGGGGCCAAAAGGAACACATTGGAAAAGTATGAAAGAGCCATCAATAAACTATTAGAGACTAATTATTCCACAAATCGGTTTCCCAAAGTCTTGACTCTTTAACACCAGCCTGTACCCTAATTACTGGTCACAGCATCCATTACTACTGCCCAGCCCACGGTGCTCATGCCACACGGAGTATTAATGACTGCTCCGAGTGCCGTTATTAGAACCTGCAAGTGTGTGTGTGTGTGTGTGTGAGTGTGTGCACGTCCTGAATGTGGCCTACATGTCCTCTTAATACCTTAGAGATGGTGTCAGATTTGCCTCTGCGTTAAGTAAACATCAAATCCTTTTTTATTTTAATAAACATTTGTCTCAGTGACCTGACTGATCGACCTGACTGACTTAAAGGGAATTAAAGGGATAATTCACCTAAAAATAAAAATACTGTCATCATTATTTCCCCTTATGTCGCTCCAAACCTTAATGGCTTTCTTTCTTCTATGTAGCACAGAAGAGGATATTTTGAATGTTTCAACTGCTTTTGTCCATACAATGAAAGTCAGTGGGTCCAAAACAACAATGAACAAGACCGAATTTCACAGCATGGGCAAGCAATGCAGAGACATTTTTCAAATATATTCTTCTATGCAGAAGAAAGCAAAAAATAAGAGTTTGCAATGACATGAATTTAAAAAATATATATTTTTGGGTTAACTATCCCTTTACAGTGGCAATGTACAAAACTGTATACAGTACATATTATATCAATATTATAATACAGTATAACATCAGATTACAATTTAATAGGAGCACTTTTTAGCCCAAGAAAGGGTTTTTGTCCAGGTTTTCTCATTGTACTCAAGGAACAGATCAATTTACAAAATATTTTAATACATAACACTTTACAATTTATAAAATGTATAAAATACTAATACAATTGACTAAATTAGTTTTAAATACATCTAGTAGTAAAGCCCCTAATTTATGCAACTGAGCCAAAAATGTAGTAATTTAGTGTATTATTAAGTAAATATTCTTCTATAAAACAGAAGGGATTAAAATTCATAAATCTTTTTTTAAATGTATCTGACTTTCTGACTTTCCACTACATCAGAGAGGACCATTTAGGAAAGAAAATTTCATTGCCAAAATTTTATACATGCATAATACAATGCATTTAGTCATATGATACCACTACTTGTTGGAAAAAGTAACTTCTGAAAATGGCTGAGCTACATCTATGCTTTTTAGTTAGTTACTCAGTAGCAATGATGTGCTGGAGGGATTGAGCTGACCTGAAATGCCCACCATATGCACTGAACATGAGCTTACATCATGAACAGCAACCAGGAATATTACAAGACTTGTGTAGAGAGGAGAAACTTATCCGACAAGCACAGACACAGCGCCGTAGACTCCTACTCAGTCATTTTCACACCAGCAGCAGGTAAAGAGGAAAAAGGTAGCAGGAGAGAGTCAAAAAAGAGAGAGGAGAGGAGAAAAGAGAAATTATGAGAGGATATGAGATGAGAGGGGAAAAGGAGAGATGATCAAGGCTCTGATTACCTCCGGCTGGGTGTCTCTCCAGCGCCCTGCTGAATGTGCTTAATTGGCAGGGTTGTGTGAATAGACAGCTGCCCTGGCCGCTGAGCTCTGAGAGGAAGAGGCAAAGCTGAGTGGCTGGCGGAGCGCTGCGCCCTATTCTTCTCCGCTGAAAGGCTCTCTCCTCTTGCCTCTCTGGGACCAGGCCTGAACCGCCACATAAAAACCTATCTAATCACTGCAGATTATCTGCCTTTAATGGTAACCCACGAGTAGGCTTCTTTGCCTCGATGAGCCAAGAGGGAGGGAGAGAAATACAGATCAACAAATAAAGCTGATGGCTTAGCGCAGCAGGGGGTCTGGCAGTGATGACTCTTGAAAGCCAGTTTGGAAATGAATCCATGTGTCTGACTCCCAGAGATCAGGGCAAAGTGTAAAAGAGCTACAGGCGCACGGTGAACGATTAAATGCCAGCTACGCTAAAAAAATGACATTTCTCAAACATAGATTACGCATACTGTTTATGCATTGACAGACGAGAGTAGATTTTTGGTGTCATAGTTAATTACAAGAGAAAAATTACAGCACTGGATGATAGGGAAACATCAATCATCGATTTTACACAAAAAACAACATTTGCAGAGACAACTTTCATCTATCGCACACTTCACAGACGTGCACACACATCCATAAACAAGCAGTGCGGCGGCTGGGATCGCAGTATTGTCATTCATCCTCTCTAATGCCTGGCCCAGGGTCTCGTCGCAGGGCAGGGGAGAAGGCAGCACTCTTTACCTCCCGGGGTTTCCATTATTCCTCCACCATTCTCTAAAATGGAGGTCATATCAGGTGCCATTTTCACAACCTGCTTCTCCAGATGCACCATTTTCTCCCAAAATGACACACACATTATGCTTTAACAGAGGAGCAAATCTGAAAATGTAGCTCGCACCCTCCGCTGGGACTCCAAAGGCAAAAAACAAACAATAAAACACAGAAACCATCACGATATACAAGAATTGTTTCCCTTCCGCACGATATAACCCATAAAGTGAGGGAATTTTCAAAACTGCAGGCACCATGTTGACAGAGGCCTCACCTACACAATAGTTCAGGTTTATTTGCGTCTAAGATGTAAATCTTGAAGCGATAAAGGAGATAAATTATGGAGAAACAGACTTTGTTGTTAATGGGGTTAATTATTCTCAACAATCATCTTTTAGAATTTGTAATGCAATATACATTTTATTTACACCTGGCCACATAAATTACACAAATGTGTCTTCGAAAAATGGATACAAATTTGGTTGACTATTCTCAGATCACAATTAGGGCAGCACCAATATGAAAATTCGGTTACACTTTAGCGAACACATATTCACTATTAACTAAGAGTTTCCCTAAACAAGCTCTTAATTTGCTGTTTATTAATTGTTAAGTTTAGGTATGGGGTAGGATTAAGGGATCTAAAATATGGTCATGCAAAATAAGGCATTAATATGTGCTTTATAAGTACCAATAAACAGCCAATATGCTAGTAATGTGCATGCAAATAAGCAACTAGTTAATAGTGAGAACTGGTCCTTAAAATAAAGTGTTACTGGAAATTCTGTCAGATACAGATAAGGCAATATTACTTGTTATGCCCAATAACCAGCAAATGGCCAATATTAAAATTCGGTAACATTTTGCAATAGTAAAAACCAAACAACATTAGTTAACACGGACTAACAATGAAAATTTCAATTTTTGCTCATTCATTATTAAAATCAAACATTGTATATGTTAATATTATTTATCAGACCTGAGCTGACAAGAACTAACAATGAAGAGTTATATTTTTATTAACTAACATTAATAAAGATTATTAAATACTGTAACAAATAGATTGTTCATTAATGTTAGTTATGAGTAATAAGACCTTAGTCTAAAGTGTTACATAAAATTCAGTAATATTTTGTTGAAATAAACTAAAAAAAAAAACTAAAAAGTAAAATCAACCATTTTAAATGCTACAAGTGAAATTAGGTGCCATTATAATGTACAGTACAATTATAATTTTTCAAGATTTAACATTTAACAGTGTTAATAAATTATTAGCATGTTTAAAAACGGACTTTTAGTGAGTGTTATATAACTGTTTTGTATATATTTGGAAACTATTTACTTTTTTCACGATCAGTTAGCTATTTGATCCATAAAACAGATCTTTGATCTCATTTCCAAAACATTCAGAGCGCAACAAGTCTCATTTCATGCGCAGAGCCAACCATGCGTCACAAGCTTTCAACTAAACATTCTTAAAAAGTTAATATCATCTTGAATATTATCAGCACAATCAGACAACCAAAAGTTTGTTTGGAAAATGAAATGCTAAGATTGAGCATAAGGGTGATGGTGGTTTTCTCACCCTCAGCCACAATCAACCAGCCATGCTGCTAGTCTCGCTACGGAACGACGTTCCAACATCATGACCATAAAAAAAACGTCCTGATGAGACAATGATCGAAACACATCAAGCGCATCATAGTTCTTCATATTCCCGGACTTTCCTTTATTGCCAAGTTAACAGCAACCTGCCAGCAGTGAGTCCCTCCTGCTCAAACACAGCAGCAGATGCCAGTCTCAGCTGCTCAGTAGCTGGTCAGGGAACTGTGGTGTGGTGGAATACCTGCCTTTGAAAGCAAAACAAAGCCAACATCTGTTTATTGCCATGTGCAGAGCACAGCTATAGTAGAAATAGAGTAAAAAAAACAACGCAAAGCAGTTGTGTCATGACGCTCCCTCTTCCAGCCATCTGGATAATTGATCGTTTGATATCATAAAAAGAAAGCAAATGTCTCGTAATAGTCTGCTTCTTAAAAACCCGTTCGTCGCTTTACTCCTTCCCCGGCTTGCTTTTTATTTGCATGCATTCCTGGGACCTGTCATGATGATTATGAAAGACACATTACGAGAGGGATTATGCATCATTTGCGGTGGGAGATGATCAATGGCTTGCTTTAATCTGCCATCATGGCTTCATTCACCAGAGAAGCGCTACCTCAGAAGAGCTAGCAGGTGACTACAGCGCAGCTATACCCTTGGTATGTCCGTAACAAACACACTCGTGCACTTGTCAATCAGAAGATGTAGAGTCACGCAAGCGGGTCATCTGCGTTGTATGCGCTCTGAATCATTTGCTGTCACCTCAGCGACATTTCCAGTCATACAACAGCCGTCATTGTCTACAGGAAAGGTCTGATTGCTCCAAGCTATCTCTCTGATAGCTTTCTCTCCCTCTCCCCCTGCATTATGTAGATAACCTGTGACGATATATATTGCGTAGGGGTCACCCAGAGGTTGCAATCACACACTGTGACAGAGATAACCAATCCTGGGACATCAGCAGCGGAGGGGGGTAGAGAAGGCCCCCCTGTAGGGTGTCCTCTGCCTGCCTGTTAGACAATCGTGTCGACCGGGGGGTGGTAGAGCTGTGCTTGAGAGGGGACCGGGAGGAGGCCTTTGATCACTGGCAAAGGAAATTAAGGAGGAAGGGGAAATATATGCCAAATTTGGCTTGAAACACACATACACGGATAATGATGAGCATAAATTAAATGACAGTATTGACAGTACTTAATGACAGCATAATATGTGTGTATGTATTTATATAAGTACAATAGATAGAGAAATTATGTAGAAACTAGATAAAATAATGAATAATTATATATTAAAATATTTCAGAATTAATAATTAAAGAGTGTACCTTATCTTTAATTATTAATTATCAATAATGAAAAAAATTGCGTATATTTATATATTTTATTATTATTAAAACATTTACATTATATATATATATTATTATTATAAAAATCTTTTTAATGATAAAAAAGTTACAATATATATTTCTATATGTATGCATATATGTATAGATAGATAGATAGATAGATAGATAGATAGATAGATAGATAGATAGATAGATAGATAGATAGATAGATGGATGAAGAGTTCATTTGCAAAAACCGATAACCGATATCAATCAAACTGCAGTTCGGTTGTTTTGATTAAGTAATAATAACTTAAACAAATACAGGTAATTTACAAAATTAAAGTTCATTGAAAGTATGTTGTTTTACATATTAAATGTTTGTTTTATAGCAAAAGCAGATAACTCCCAACAGTTGTTTTTTTGGCAAAAGCAGATAACTCCACATTTCATGTTTTAGAGTTAAAAAAAACACTCGTTTAATCTTTGTAATCTTCTCAGATGACAATGTAGATGCCTGACAAACGTTGTTGTTGTTGTGATCATAGATTGTATGGATGTGATTACACGCAATACACTGAGCTTTTCCCTCACCATTGTAATGCACTGCTTTCGCAAGGTTCTGTGAAAACGTTTCAGCTTTTATTTTCCTTTTACGCCCTGAAGATGATATCACAGGTTCATCAAGTTTGTCGAAATTATCCATCCTCGATCACTTTTAGTCAGCTTTGACGAAACTCCTCTTAGCTAGCACGTCTTTTCAAAGTGAAAGCAGCCTTGTCACCTGACCTGAATACAGCGCGCTGATTCGCTAGAATGGACTTATCGGCTTCTGTTCAAAAACAACAAGGGCGCTTGTCGGCTTTTGCAGTAAAACGTGAACTCGCGATGCCTTGAAAGTGGACAATACCAGCTTTTTTTGACAAAACATGTTTAGTGTTCAGATCACGCTATGTGGAGAATAATGCGCGGCAATCAGCTCATTTTTTTAAAGTGCCGTTTATCGGTTTTTGCAAATAAACTCTTCATAGATAGATAGATAGATAGACAGACAGATAGATAGATAGATAGATAGATAGACAGACAGATAGATAGATAGATAGATAGATAGATAGATAGATAGATAGATAGATAGATAGATAGATAGATAGATAGATAGATAGATAGATAGATAGATAGATAGAATACATTTAATGTAATTCTTTCTGTTTAGACTCAAATATCTTAATCTACTCTGACAGAGTGATGAGGAATACTGCTCGCTTGACATGAACACAAGACAGCAATTAGCCACAATAATTGTTAAGATTAGATTGGATCGCCGGGACAGGAAGACCTCTCACCAGTATACTTCCTCCCCCCACTTCTCCTCCCACCATGTGACGACCTCCACATTGAGTTCAACCCTAATGAAAATCTCTGATGTCTGATAGATGGAGTTCATACCTACCATATCTGCATGCCATCACCTCCCGACCGTAAAGAAGCTCAAAGACAACAGACGTGACAATGTTTTCATCATAGAAGAGTCAATTAGAGTCGTTTAAATGCAACAACATTCAATTATATGTAGCTAAATACTCAATTATGAGTATTTTCTGCAGTTTCAAGGTAGCTTGATTGATATCTGCAGTAGCTGACCTCTTACATATACAAAAAAGCACAGTTGAATTTATAGATAAATGAATTTATAGAATGAAGAGTTCTTTTGAGACAGTCTCACCTGGACAGCGGGTAGAGCCATGGGGAGTGATATCTGATCCAGCGGTTTCAATAAACACCCCAGATTCACAGGGAGCATCAGGAGACCCAATTACTTGCAGGAGCACTAAATGACTTCGTGTGTGGCTGGAACATGGTGAGAGGAAGTAGGATGTGTGAGATTAAGGAAAGACTGAGAGAACTGTGTCAGCGACTTCCTCGCGCTCTCATTTCTGCCCAGGCTTTGGAGAGAGAAACAGGAGCAGCATGGCGGATAACAGCAGGTGGTGTTTAATAAGGGACTGACAGTGACTGTATACTGAAGAAATGTACCTGTTAATCTGCCTGAGAGTCTGAGGGGAATTGCTGGAAGTAGTTGGTTTTCTGGCTGAATGACAGACCGGTCCAGATTCCGCTCGAATCTCCTTGCCTAGCTTTACAAGTTCAGGCTCGAACCCAAGACTCCCAAGCCGGCCTCTAGCATTCAAATGAGCCTGTTCTCCGGTGAATGGAGAATGTCTTAATCATCAGAGGCGAGACCGGACAGAAGGGCAGGAGATTTCTGGATGCCGTGTACTTTGCTGCCCCTTGTGGTTAAAGATGGCACATCAGTCTTGTTGACAACCTGTTCAGGGCTGCTGTCAAGGTTTTTCCAGGAGAACATTTAGACTTTCTCTCTCAGTTTCATCCAGAGCAGGGGCCTCTTATTACTTTCCCGATAATTACATTCATTTGCAAAACAGCGAGACAATGGCATGGAAAGGACACAGTGCTGCTGGCAAGGAGGAGGGGGTGAAAATTGACAGCGGTAAAGGGCACGCTCAAGTGCAGTAGGGGAGGAAGTGAGGAGAGAGGGGAAAGTTTAGAGAAAGAAAGTGTTTTTGAGTTTCAAACTTTGATATGCTCCACTATTTTTCTAACTCTCACCAACTTTCTTGTACAAAAAAGGCATAAAGGTATTTTTTTGTTGTTGTTGTTGGCTAGTATGGTCACCTTTGACTAGGAATGTGGATAAACATTGTGCAAAAACAAAGATTTTCATTTAGATGCCATTGTAGAAATGTGCTACTAGCAATCAGCCATGATTAATATATTCATTGAGCGAAAGTTTCTGATAACATTGGGATTACAGAGATAAAGGAAAAGGCATTTGGCTAGTCATGCAATCTCATCATGCTGACCTGTTACATGAAAAATTATGTTTTAATAATCAATATTATTATACATATACATAAAAATATATAAATTAAATAATAAATTCACAAATTATTAATTATACAAATATATTAAATTATTTGTAATATTTTTGTTTAATTTATGTATGTTTATATTTAAGTTTGTTGTATAATTGTATAATTAATGTTGTAGAATATTTAACATTTCTATTTTTTAGAAAACATTTAAGTCATAATACAGTTTAAATTATAATATGTCTTATATTATAATTATGTAGTCTATATTATTAGATATCTGACTTTTTGACAGTAGATATTACAGTAAATTTTAGTTAAAAAATAAGTACAAACAAAACTAGTACTTTTATATATTTTTCTTTATTATATATATATTTTTTTCTTTTTTTTATATATATATTGCATGTATGTGTGTGTGTGTGTGTGTGTGTGTGTGTGTGTGTGTGTGTGTGTGTGTGTATTGATAAACATTTCCAATTAATAATTTTAAATAGAAAACAAATACACCTTGAAATTGAAATACATAGACAGCTCATTTAGGTCTATATAGTATGGCTGAAACAGATTTAGTACTGAATGACTCCTCAACCACTCTTCAAAAAAAAAATTTAAAAAAAAATCAAAGTGCCATCTTTGGGTACATACCAACTGCAAAATAAGGGGTCTACTAAGCACACCTCTGACATATGATGAACTCTTCGAAAAACTGGTTCACCCATTTGAATACATCCGACCTGAGCTAAAGCTATAATGAGCAGGGAATGTGAAGGCCTAATCCAGAATTGGAGAGGAGAGAGCGTGGGGTGGATTTACAGTGCTGGAGAGCACACAGAGCGCCTTGTAATTAGGAAGAGAATTTGTCATGCTCTTTGGCAAGGCATGCGGATGAGAGCCGCTGAATAGCAATCTCCCCAATGTTTACCCAGAGAGGGGCGGCCGGTGCTGCCGCATGGCGCTGTAGCCACACCGAGATTAATATTTGATGCAGAGCGAGGGAATGTGTGCTTGGCTCCTGTTTATTTAGGATATTGTGAAAATATGGGGAAATTTGCAATTTTATTGGCTTTTGCACACATCACTGTGGGTGGAGGGAAGGAGGAGGGGCTACGGAGTGGGGCGGTGACCTCTGACCTCTGTACAGATCCTCAGTGGGGCATGAGACATGAAGGTGCACTGATATTCGGCTAAGCTCAACTACAATCACACTGCATGTCCCAAAGTGCTCTAATAGCAGGACTGGCCAAGAATTTAAGCACTGACACAGTGTCTCTGACACGGACTAACAGGCTTCACACTGTATGTGTGCAGGTAGCTGCTGTAAATGTCTGCTAATTTCAGTGACATAGGCTATAGGGACATAAGCTATATATATATATATTAGGGGTGGAACTATACATGTATTCGTACCGAACCGTCACTGTACGGACATCTCGGTTCAGTGCATGAGGTCTTACAACGAATACAAGCAATTCACCCCCAATCCAGAAGGGGGCACCCGCAGTAATGCAACACTGTTTGATAACCGCCAGCAGAACAACAACAAATGCCATGAGTTGCGCACTTGAAAACAAAACCCCCTAGACAGTGACTATGTGCTGATTCTGAATGGGTCTCTCTCATAGACTGACAAAGGAGCGTACTTTAAAGGCTTGCACACTCAACTGTTTGCGAAATGGAGCTTTGAGCTCGTGTATCCTACCTCTCTCATTCGGGACAAATCCAAATATTCCATAATATTTCCATATTTGCGATGTAACGTATCTGAATGCTAAACTATTATTTATTATGTAAATGATAGGCTTTGTACTTCAGTCGCATTCCAATGGTGACACAGAGGCGGGCGTGCTGATGTTTGGTTCACTGTATTTTATTTTGATAAAGTACCAACTGTGCTGTCAATTTAGCAATGCTGGAACTGATGTGTGTTGTGTGTGTGTGTGTGCACTCCAGCGCGATCACTTCAACTGTTATCTTATACCAGCAGAATCAACTTTAAACACTTATTATCTTATTAATAGTGCATCACTGTATAAAGGTCTGCTTTTATTTGTTTACACTCACAATGAAAACAAAACATTGTGCTTTTGTAAAATAAGGAAAACAAATAGAATGTTGCTTTCTGGCATTTGAGTTTCCTTTCTGTGAACAAATTAAGCGTCACAAAAATTAACTGAAAAGCTCAGCATATATAGGCTATGTTACGTGTCGCACTGTTTTTTTCCCCTTGTTTATCTGTAAACTAAATCAAATATATTTCAAGAATTTATTCCTTGTATGTATATATGTACTGCAGATTTTACATATATGTAATAATATTTAGTATTTCCACATCTAGGTACTGTCTGTTCAAAATAAATGAAAAGAAACCGAGCATAGTAGATTTGTTGTTGTTGTTGTTTTACGGTTTTACCGAAATCGTATCGAACCTTGACCCCCGAACCGAGGTACGTACCGAACCGTGACATCTGTGTACCGTTCCACCCCTAATATATATATATATATATATATATATATATATATATATATATATATATATATACACACATATACATATATATATATATATATATATATATAAATATATATACATATACATATACATATATATATATATATATATATATATATATATATATATATATATATATATATGTATATATTAGGGCTGTCAGTTGATTACAATTTTTAATCTACTTAATTACATGATGTTTCGATTAATTACTCTAATTAATCGTAATTAATTGCAAAATAAATTTGACTGTGAAAATACCCACAAAAGATTATTTAAAGCTATTTTTGTATTAAATAAGAAAGTATCAAGTAGACATTACAAACTGAAGCTTTAGAAATATTTTATTTGATTCAACAAAAAATTTATTACACAAACATTTAGGCTACAACGGCCTAACATAAACTATGGAACATAAAAGAAGATAATTAGAGAAACATCTCAGTATTTTTTGTTCATACAATAAAAGTCATTGGTAACCAAACAGCTTTGTTACCAACAGTCTTCAAAATACCTTTTTTTATGTTCCATAAAAGAAAGGTTTGAAATGACATGAGGGTGAGTAAATGATAAAAGAATTTAAAAAAAAAAATTGGATGAACTATCCATTTAGTGTTTTTATTTTTTATTATTATTATTATTATTAATAAGAAATTAAATCTGCCAGCAGGTGGCGGTAAATGTCATTCAATTCGTTCAAACGGTTGATTCATTCAGGAATGAAGTAAATGGCTGTTTATGAATGGTCCTTTGAATCATCGATTTACACGATTCATTCAAAATGCGGATTCATTCAGAAACTAAACACCGCTGTGTTTCT
This sequence comes from Spinibarbus caldwelli, assembly GCA_039654775.1. NCBI lineage: Eukaryota > Metazoa > Chordata > Actinopteri > Cypriniformes > Cyprinidae > Spinibarbus > Spinibarbus caldwelli. The sequence goes on along the minus strand of CM077253.1, from coordinate 11,608,295 downwards.
CGGAGATGCACAACAATTCTGCTGTGGCTTTAAAGGTAATGTTCTCTGAAAAATTGAGCAAAAACACATTTTTGTTATGTTTAAAATAGAACATAATATCAACTTCTTATTTACTGTTGTATAAAATCACATTTAAACTCGTGATATTCGAGACAAACAGATATGCTCTTGCTGCTCCTGTGATATTGCTTATCATATGATATAAATATGAAACAAAAACACATACAGGGGCATTTTTGCACCAATATCTTGAATTTTAGGGCATAACTGCATTTATGAAGTTGTTGCCCTGCATCATATTTGTCAACAGTCAACTGTAGGAAATGTAAAATGATGTAAAGTTCTGGGGGCGGGGCCAGTGCGCTAACTGCGTTAAAATATTTTAATAGCATTATTTTTTTTCTAACTAATTAATTAAGTTAACTCGTTAAACTGACAACCCAAATATATATATATACACACACACACACACACACACACACACACATATACATATATCTAATATAATACAAATATAATATAATGTATTTAATAATATATTTAATTGTTTTAAATAATACAAACATTTCACATCTTTAAATGACATCTTTAAATATATAAGAATTATATAAATATATTAATGTATTTTTTCTCAATATAACATATCATAATATAATATACATAATATTTTTGTGAATATAACAAATATCTTGTAAGTCTTTAAAATTAAGTTACATTAAGTCAGCCTAAATACACTACTTCTACTGTGTGAAACAGCACTCTGGAACACATGTGAAAGCATTTCTACATCTTAGTCAGTCATCAGCCAGCACGGCTCATTATTCTGTTTATACGCTCATTACACAAGCCCTGTTTGGCACCAAAAGGAAGGAATTATCCAAAAAGCCTGTGTGTGGTTTTGCTAAGTAGCCCAAAATCTGACACTGGTAATCCTGGTGACATCATGGCTTGAAAGATAATGCAAATCAGATAGCTAAGGTCATCAGGAGAAATATGAAGATGGGACCTGTTTCTAGTATGGAGTCAATCAGCTCTAATCATATTTATCAGCAGGGTTACAGAAAAGTCAACTGCTGCAGATTTATGTTGCACACTCAGAGTGAAACCCAAGAACCAAACGACACCCCTTATTTCAGTAAAGCGTTTTCAAAAAGGCATTTTAAAAAGGATTCATCCAAGTGTCCTGCCCTGACTTCAGTGTTGAATGCTGGCTAGCATCACTAACACTCATCTCCCCATGCTGAATGTGATTTATACTTGGTTATACACAACTAGATCCTGGATTAATGTACACATCTACACAGCAGAGGCATCTCATAAGGAGCCACACAGAGAGAGAGAGTGTGCCGGCGCTACAGAAATCAGCTGCTGAACCGTTGGTGCGTGCAGGTCAATGGCATTTTCCACCACCTCGCTACAGTAAGAACATCACTCGCTTCAAATAAATAGATGCTGCAGATGGGGAGACAGGGGGAACGAAATGCTAAAAACCCAAACTTCAATCCAAATCACACCGACATAGAAAAACACGGAGGAAGCAAATGCGTCTCGCCCAGCTGTTATTAGTATTCCAGATACACAGGAGAGGACCGACAGCAGTCATGTATTTTTTATTTTTTTTGCAAATATGCATATAATTTATTGTGAGGAACACAATTTACATGGGTAGTCAATGCCTGTTTTATAGCCTCACAAATAGATGTATGAACTGAAGCATATAATGGCTGAAACCAGCAGGTTCAAATACATTCTAAATCTTCCACATGTGCAGCAGGAAAAATGTAACCAAGGTATATAAAACAGATTAATTCTTGCATGTTATGTATTGGTTTTGATTTACAAATCTAATCCGAGGGAAATTCGCAGGCAAACGTGGTCAGGGTTTGTAAAATGCCACAGAGCCTGAGGGGTGGTGGGTGGACGGCTGTCTCCGGTGCAGACGTCTCTAGTGTGGCAATCGTGTATAGATTTGAGATGGTAATTTAGAGGCGATATTAGAGAGCGAGGGAACAAGGATAGTTAAATGGGCAATGAAAATCTCTAAAATGACGCCTTTTATCCTGGAGCGCGATGATGGAACTGGTCTTCGTCGAGTGTTTTTTGAAACCACGTTCCCGCGTCGTGCACTCGAGGCAAATATGTGCTTCGTCTTCGCACACATTAGAGTCTGGAGAGGGGGATGACGGTTGCCTGTCTTTCAGCACTTTATCTTCAAACCACAATAGAGGCGGCACAAAGGGTTATGGCCGCCCGACAATGACCTCGGCCCAATTCCCTCCTGATAAATTTGAGATAAAACAGCCCTAAACCTCAACCGTTAACTACCGCAGCAATTGGAAAGACAGCTAGATGCGCGGAGACTTCCAAAGAGACTTGATTAATCCCAGTGCGATGCTGATGTGTGTGGCACCCAGAGTTTTGATCTGGGATATTGTTAACGCATTAGCCGTTAAAGGTTTACAACGCACATATAAAAACACACCAAAATGAGATTGTGACATAAATCAGTTAATTCACCATTCAGGCCTATGAAGAGAGAAGGAACCTGTCTGTGGAAAAAGCAGCAATGTGTTAATGGACAGCTTAATGGTCAATAATCGGCGATGGGGTATAACCTCCGTAAGAGCTAGTATGCTAATTGTACATTTGGGAACAGCTTTTAAAATGAATCACCGTCAACAAAAAAGGAGGTCGAGCGGTGCTGGTGTGAGGAGAATTGAGGTCACTGCATGCGTACATGTCCCATAAAGCAACGCTTCTCACAATGGCTCAAAGGTGTCAATATGGGTCACGGCCAGAATGCTAAGTTCCCCAGGGAAGCGCTATAAAAAAACAGGAGAAATATGTCCGTGTGAGTTGAGTCCAGCTGGACAGCCGCATGTCCAAGATACTTATATAGTTAGCGCTATGTCTCTGTCAAGTGTCAACACCAGATTGTGATTAGCATTAGGAAGACTACACACACACATCAAGCATGCTGAGGTGTAACACATGGAAGACGAGGCTGCGTGCTGACGTAGCCGAAATACATCTGGGGTGTTGGATCGTGGGCCGAGGTCAGCCAAACCAGTCGTGCTTTCTCTCCTCTACCTCACTTTTTTCTGCCTCTCACTGCCTGACTGAGCAAACGCTCTTTGGGCAGACACACAGGCGATCAATATCCCTGCTCACACGCACACACACATACGGCATTAGCAGAGCGAATCAGTGCCGCTCCTAACCTTAAAACAATCACACGCCACCGGTCTTATTAATCTTTAACAAGGCAATCTCTGCCAGCGCCACAACGGCTGACGCAAAACAAGCAGAGAGAAAAAAATACATCAAAGTACGTGCGTTAAATAATACATTTGGTTGTGATATGAAAGTGAAAATAGAACCAAAGTTATTCGTTTGCTAAGTGGCTTGTGTGGTAAGTGGGTTTGAGGAATCCATTTGCTGGCGGATTCATATCGTCCTACTTATTCCAGCTCTTTTTGGTGCTTTCCAGCTTTTTAATTAAATTCCCTTTAAATGAAAAGTCTTCCAATCTTATCCCAAATATACATCAGCGTTTTCTTAAAACATTGTCAAATAGCGTACCATCTGACTGTCTCCAAAATAAAATAAAAAAAAAAAACTCTTTTGACTCTGAAGGTCACTTGGAGGCTCCTGTGTGCACTTGATGGTGACGTTTGCTCCTCTGTTTGTTACCCTGAGGATCACACAAAGGAAACTTTCTTGAAAGTGGATTGCTGTTTAAAATATAAAGGTTATTTCAAATTTATATAATTGTACAAAAAGACAAAAATAAAATATCCTTATACAGTATATGTAAGTAATTAAGCAAACAAAAAAAAATGTGACCCTGGACCACAAAACCAGTCATAAGGGTCAATTTTTTTTTAAATTGAGCTGAATAAATAAGCTTTCCGTTGATGTATGGTTTGTTAGGATATGACAATATTTGGCCGAGATACAACTATTTGAAAATCTGGAATCTGAGGGTGCAAAAAAATCAAAATACTGAGAAAATCACCTTTAAATTTGTTCAAATGAAGTTCTTGGCAATGCATATTACTAATCAAAAATTAAGTTTTGATATATTTACAGAAGGAAATTTACAAAATATCTTCATGGAACATGATCTTTACTTAATATCCTACTGATTTTTGGCATAAAAGAAAAATCAATAATTTTGACCCATACAGTGTATTTTTGGCTATTGCTACAAATATACCCGTGCTACTTAAAATTGGTTTTGTGGTCCAGGGTCACAAATAAATGTACTACTCATTCTACTCTAGAATGTAAATTTCTTAAGCTTCACTTTCATGAAGCACACAAGGCCTAGTTTAAGTGTTGAGGAATTAGATTTGGTCTGAAGAGACCACAATAGGAGCAAAACAGATGATTTGTGCCCCTGACTATGGCAGGGAGTGTGAGAGCAAATAGATAAATCACAGGTGAATTCTCTGTTTGGTCTTTAGTAGGTCACTGTTTTTGTCCTCAATCCATTAGGGAATAATAGGAGGTGCATTATTAGAAGGTGGGGAGTAAGAAGAGAAGCCCTGCGGGAGGGAAAACCGTGTAATCTGGCACGGACGACCATCTACGAAATGAAAACAAATGGGGTGTCATCCCCAGAAGGAAATATATCCCTTTTCTACTTTTAGTAATCCGTTCCTTCAGACACACACAAACATGCACACACACACACCCCCGCATACTGTACATATGCAAAAGATCAGAAAACCTCTTTCTGCTACTAGCATATGTTTATGGGTCATTCTCAATGGTGCCATTAGAGTTAGAAAATTTTGATAAAATGCAACAGTACTGCAACTCAGTCACAGTAAGTCTGAATTCATATACTTGTAATTTGAATAGATAAGTGTGTATATTCAGCTGAGCATCCAGCGTCCATCCTAAAACCAAATTAAGACTATTTAAAGACCAAGATTTTATACATTGTGACATTCCATTAATGTCCATTCCAATAATACCTTACATAAACACAAAATGTTGGTAGAATTTTATTTTAAATTGACATTTTAAACCTAAAGCCTTTTTTTTTTAAAGAACAAAATAAATTTATGTTGGGAATACAGTCACAATCAAAAGATGTTTATTTTATGTATTTTAGAACACCTGAAGTACTGCATTGACCAATCAGAATCCAAAACCCCATTAAAATAAGAATAAGCAAATTGGCTAATAATCCAAAAATTGGCTGATGTTTACATGAAAAAAAAAAAAAAAAAAAAGTATAAAATAATAGTTAAATCTCTCAAATAAAGTGAAATTATGGCAAACAGACAGAATGACAGAACAATAGAAAGATCACAGAAAGAAAGATAGAACAACAGAACAATAGCTAAAACAATGGACAGACGGACGGACGGACGGACGGATGGATGGAGGGATGGATGGAGGGATGGATGGATGGAGGGATGGATGGATGGATGGACGGACGGACGGACGGACAACAGGTAGCAACACATACTTGTCTTCTAGAGCACTGATACAATGTAAAATGTCTCAGAATACTTCTTCATAATGAATAAAGAGAAGGAGGGGTGACACCCTTTTTATTTATTTGCATACTAGAGCAAAAAAGCTCATCATGCAGGCCTCTAATTAATGAATAGCTTAAATGTCATGATATTGGGGGTTGAAGGGAGCTTGACAGGGAAGCAGAGCTAAAGCACAGCATTGCTGAAATAGGACTGTCTTTCTCTCCGTGGAGCCCAGACACCCCAGGGTTCAAACTTAATTCACTATGTAAGGTACTCAATCCTCGCTCTTAACAACCTCTCTGCCAGCCTGGCCCATCTGGAAGCCACGGTGGGAGGCTCCACCCAGACGGACGACCTCCCCCCTTATTCTGCCCCTACTCCTCAGAAGCCCAAATATTAAATTAAAAATTAGGGCCTTTTGTCGCCTTGTTAGGGGTCTGCTGAAGGATGATAATTGAGCCTTTACCTGCTGGGTGGATCCGGGCGCATGCTGAACAGAAGGGGCAGGCCTTTTGGAGACCACCCCTACCAACCCTCACATGCTCACACAGGGCAATTTATTAAAGGTGGGGTTTTCAAACTTTTCAAGAACACCCACCAAATACGAGAGATGTTTTAATAAAATAAATAGGCAGCTAAAAAATTGCAGTAGTAATACTTAAAAATATAAACATGACATTGTAAAAACAAATTTGTAGTAAAATTAGGCAATTTGCAATATGCTAAATTGTATAATTGATTGTTAGATTGTCAATGTGCTGAAATCAAATACTGAAATATGTGAAAAAAATACTTCTTTGTACTGAAATATCTTTTTCTACTTACTATCATTTAGATGCAGAATAAAAAATTCTATTTTAATGTTTTTGCGTTCTCTCACAAAAGTATTGCACTTCTCAGAATTTGAGTTCACTTACAAAAGCAAAAAATATGGTTTCTTAGAGGAATGCAATTTTTTACGAGAGAACGTAAAAGCAATGAAATTGAAAAAAAAAAAAATCATTTCAAATCTCATTTCAAATCTCATTTCATTCTTTTTATTTTGCTTATTTTTTTAACCTTCACAATGTCCCTTTAGGGGCTCCATATTTAGATTACCATCATAAAATAATACTAACTACTCTTATATATATTCTTATAGTATATATGCCTCAAATAAGAGAATTAATATTTTTTTAATAAATAAAACTAACTAAATATATAAAATAAAGCAAACAGTATATTAAAGTAAACATTGTTTTGTTTTTGTTTTGTTTTGTTTTGCTTTTCTTTGCGTTGCGTTTCATTGTTTTGTTTTTCGTTTCGTTTTTACATATTTTCCACAAATAATCACACACGTTTTCCACATAATATCACACGTTTGAAGTGGCATATGTTAGCTAATGACCCATTATAGATATGCTTTTATGACAAGAAGGCTTAATTGTTAACACTGCTGATACAGAACAAGATGTAACATGAATATCTCAAATCCAAAAACACATGACATATACCTGGAGAGCATTATATTGTGCAGTAGCTCCATGTTTGGATATGTAAATAAACACCATGGAGTGAATAAATTATAATTCCTAATGCTTGTGTGAACATGGGGAACTGGCCCTTTGAAGCGGTCGCCCATATTCAAAGCAGGCCGATTTTACTCAGCTCCCAGATAAGAGGTTTGAAAAACAGGAGCCCAATTCCCATTATCTGCTTCCCTTATTGTCTGCATTAACCTTCCCCATGGTAACTTGTTCTTCGTAATGCTACACTTGTCTAGCCGCAACACATCAGCACGGCAAGCCAATTGTGTCATGCAAATGAATCCGGGCCCTATTGTACAGCCTGCAAGAGAGCAACGGTTTATCAGGAACATGTCTGCCTGAGCAGCGCAGGATTGTCTCCTCTTACTGGCAGGCTGGGGGTCTTCTGCTTTATTTACAGCTCAATGGTCATCCTTAGAGCTCAAGACAAACACACATACACACGTGAAGCGTGCACACACACATACACACACACGCAAGCTCCAAGATAATGCATACTTCTGCTGTCCAATTTGGTCATTTTCTTTCTTAATTGTTACTGTGCTGTGGCTTCGGTGGGAAGGTGGGGGGACATATTCACGGTTTTGTTTTGCTCCTTTCATGGTTCTTTTTTTTAAACTCTGGTGTAACTGTTGAAAGGCTTTTCAAAAAAAAGACAGCTCCATGCATTTCAGAAATGGCTCTAATCCGCCAGCACTGTCGACAGAGATTGTGTGTATGTGTGTGTGTGTAGTACAGAAGAGCTCCACCAGACTTAACCTTCTTCTCCCCTCCACTGCCAGTGCTTAAAGGCAGGCACGTGCAGAGGGGGGTGCTTTGGGGCCTCAAGCCCCTGGCCTTTTCTCCAAATTAACCAAAAGTGTCTATCTCTCAACAGTTATTAACAATAATACTGTAAACAAATACAAATGATTAATTTGCTTTTGAATTATAATTATTATGACAATGTGTATAAAACAATAATGAATGGCTCAAAACTCGTAAAATACCTGTTTATTTTTACTTTTATCTGTCAGTCTTAGATGTTGTTGCCATTGCGTTGCTATAGATAGTATGCATCTTAAACAAGCTCAAATTTCATTGGACAATGTGAAGTGGAGTGGTACCATGTCTTATTCATAAATAGGTTGAAAACTATAGCCACTTTCTGTTTTCAGTTTACCTTTTTTTTTAAACAAATGTGAAATGGCTAAAATGGAAGATGACACATTAATTGTATGTAGTGTTTAATTTACTCCTGTTTACGTACTACATGATGATATTCCATTTAGCATTTGATGAAACTATAGGCTAGCCAGTTAAAAGAAGCCCAGGTTCCACCAACAGGCCTATTATGTGAGGTGTAAGCAGTTCAAGTTCAAGAACATGCAAAGGACTTTCTTTATAAGTATGCATATATATATATATATATATATATATATATATATATATATATATATTTCTATAGTAATTGTTAAATTGGAATTACTCCAAGGGAACATCTAATAGTTTTGATTTAGTTTAGTTATTTACTAAAATATCTATAACTAAAACTGAAATAAATATTAATAAAAACTATATACAGATATATGAAAGACAACAAAAACTACAAAAAATGGCAAAAACACAACAAAATCATTAAAACTTTAACTAAAATTAAAAAGAAAACAGAAAAAAAAATATTAAAATATTAATAAAAACTGGCTGAGCATGTGACTTGGTGAGCATAAAAGACCTCAAAAAACATTTAAAGATCTTTAATATTTACAAAAAAAATAATAATAATAATTGTATATAAAAACACTGTATATAAAAGAAATTGCATTAAAAATTCACATTAGATTCCAAACTAGTGTCTAGTATGATTTTTCCTGCATACTACAAAAAAAAGTTTTGTTAAATGCCAAAGCTGTTCTTTTCCGCAATTTTGCATGCGGTATTCCTTTAGCATTCTAATAAATACTGCACCAATATAGAATAGAATAGAATAGAATAGAATAGAATAGAATAGAATAGAATAGAATAGAATAGAATTTTTTTTCTTTGGTCACTGAAAGTATAACTTCAGGGTGGTCACTATAAAAGCCAGAACTGCCACCGGTGCCACCATTGCCTCCTCCTCCAAAAAAATTCAAATAAATAAATGAATAAAAAGAAAAAGAAAGAAAAGGTGCTGGAGAAGATCTATGTGATGCTATGATGAATGATGCTCTTGTGTCCTTTATACGTCTCTCAGACTTCCTGAGGGATATGCAGATATTAAACAGCCAACACAAGTGAACAAGAACACGCATAATAAGGCTCATAAACTTCTATTCTCATGCCGGATGAAGTCTACGTGTAGAAAACAGCCTTAGTGGCGTCTCCTCGGAAATCCACAAAAACATAAGCCATTGTTTGCACATGTTTGCATCTCCGTGTGTGTCCACGTCTCATATTCCATGCGTCTCATCCTATACGCTCGGTCCTTCCTGCTCGCCCTACTACAACAACCACCCCTCTCCCTCATTCATTTCAGTTCTCCTCCCATTTTTATTCGTCGTCTTTTTTTATTTTTAATTTATGCTCAGCATACTAAGCACTCAATACTGGCAGTGTCTGCAGTGGCTGAGATAGCTGTTAATGAGAAGAGGTCCCCCTTTATCTTCTTTATTCTGCCACTATTATCTGCGTGCAGTCTATAAGCGCGCAGTTACCTTACTGGCCGATAACACCCAAGAGGCAAACGCCGCTGATGAGCTTTCTATACAGCAGAGCCCGCACAATACCTCTATCGGAGGAGCAGACCTTAGGAAAAAAGGGAAGGGGAGAGGGTAGAGCAAAGAGAGAGACAGAAAAAACCCTGAACCCCATGTGACAGACAAGCAGGGCTGGCTCACGCTGAATATCCAGTGAATTTACAACCCGGGCCCCCTTGAAACACGGCTTCTCGCACGCCTGATTCTCTCCCAGCTGCTGCAGTTTCTTATCTCGCCTCTTCCTCTTCTGCCTCGGAGATAACAGTAATTCTTCTCTATGCTGTATTTTCAACCCTCCGGACCCCCAATCCCAGCCTCCCGCGCTCCCGATGCCCCCCAGTACCCAACACCGCCACAATCAACTTACACAAATCTCGCTCCTCAACCGAACGCCGTCAAACACGCACGCACACGCAGGCACTCACACACCAGAAGAGAAACCTCAGTGCGGGATGCAGCAAACGTCTTTCTGCTCAGTCTAGATAAAGGGTTAAAGACTACAGTCGGCCTGCCGCTTTGTGAGATGAGGGGAACGTAAAACAGAAATAAGGGACGGAAGAAAGGGGGACGAAGAAATCAAGTATTCAAGTAGAGATTTTTTTATCAGTTGTACGCCGTATAAAACAGTCATTTTTGCCTCTTTCACTTACTTTTTTTCATGAATGTGGCTGCAGCCTGGAGTGTTGAAGCTAGATAAAAGAATTAGCGGTTGCACAGAGGGGCCGGGGCGCTAAGTACAGCCACGAATTAGAATGTCTATCTCTGTCGCTCTTGGCTCATCCTCTCTAGCCAGCCTGGCTCCGAGCTCGTAAACAATTTAATCTTTTCACTACAGTTTGGGGGGAAACAGGAGAACGCGGAGAAGAAGAAAAAAAAACGAGACGTGGACATTACTTCTCCGCTCTCTGTTTCTCTCTCTTACCTCTTCCTCTCAGTGGCTTCTGCTTTAAACAAGAAAACTGACGCAAACATTTGTAAGGCGCTTGAAGATTGAATCTTATTTCTTTTTTCCAAACGACGTCGTCTTCTTCTTCTCTCTGGCTCTCCCTCCCTCTCTCGTTCTCACCCAGTGTCCTGAAATTTAAGATGTAGTGCTGCTTCAGCTCTGGGGCCCATTTTAGAGATGTAATGTAATTCATAGCCTATCATATACCAGGAGCCACTCACAGACAGGCTGTTCTGCGGCTCCCTCAGTGCAAGTTTCGCTGCAATGAGAGCGCAGACTCCTATATATCTTCAACCGTAATAACCATCTATGAAACACCAAACTTCTGTAGTCCATTCAGGTCACCTGGTGGTGTCATTTTCTCACTTTAAAGCTGTAATGTACGAGGCGGGTATTGTGGTAGCAATGCGCCCTGGTGTTGATGTGTGACCCAACAGGTGAGCTACTATCCTCATAAGCACATATGAGGCATCAGAACAAAAAAACTGTGAATACTGAATGTTTCCCAACCATTTTTGACATGTATCCATAATTAAAATAAAGCATCATCCACATTAAACTTGAAATATGTTGTTTTTAAACTATTTCCTATTGATATTACTGCTGATTATTACTACAGTATTATTGGTAATTTTAACAATTAATTAAAATATATTTAAAAATCACTTTTAAAAAGAAAATACCTTTTAAAAATAAAAATAATAAAAATAAAATTATTTTTCATGTATTAAAATACATAAACTAACTTTCTCTGAGAATGATTATTTTTAAATGCAGATGACAAGTTTAACAAAAATAAATTAATTTGCTCTCACTTTATTGTGGAATTTAAATATCATAGCAGCTCAAGTATGAAATATGCTTGTGAAAAAAATCTTAATACAAATTTTCCAAGTAGAATTCAATGCTCTATATCTTTATCCTATAACCTTGCAACATCATTTTAATGAAATCATGGAAATCAGTGTCCTATTCAGTACAACCCCATCCGTCAATATATTTTCATTTTATATGAAAAACAGATTATCAAGAGTCAACTTATTGATGCTTAGCAATTAACTGCACAAAATATATACAAATGAATGAAGACGTGTAGAGAGGTTTACGGCAATATGAGCTGAATGAATGGACACTTACAAGTGGAAGAAGATTAAACTGATCCAAAGTCCACAAAGCATGTACCAGGATTCATTTACAATTTCTAAAGGATCCATTACCTCCTGTCATTTCCATAACCTTGATAAAATCAACTTCATTAGGTAATGAAAAAAACAGCATCTATAGATCCTTCCACACAACAGACTACAGTACAAAGGACCAAGCAGGAACACTGTGCGGTCTTACGGAGGTGAGTCAGGGGAGGTCAGACTCTCCCAGCAGGCTCTGGACTAGACATGGTCATGGAGGCATGAGGGCAGGATAAAGTGGCAGACTGAGGGGAAGAACAGCACTGAAGCTGGCAGAGCTTCCACTCCACTGTCCAACTGATACCATCTCACTTCGTTCCACAATCACACCGCCTCTTGCCCCCTAGGCAAATCAGTCATGTTCTCTTCCCTGTCTGTTTTCCTGCTTTATTTTTCCTTCTCGTCTCTATTTGTGCACTCCTAAAGCTGTTATTGGAGAGAGCAGGCGTATTCAGGTCAGTGATGGAAACCGCAGAGAATGCGATTTTACCTCCCCTGCTGGCTAGACATGTAGTGGATGACAATCTGGGAGGGGCAAGAGGATCGTGTGGGAATGAGGGGAGCAGGAAAGAACATAAAGAGCCAAAGAGTTTTAATAGAGTTAAAATGTAAAAACAAGCACATTTATCCTCAAGTTGGAGAACATAATTTCTGAACTGCTAACATTTACTGAACAGAAACAGTAATGTTTTTCAAACAGGTTTCCAGATCCCCTCGTCTTTCATTGGTTACGCAAACAGACAGGCCCGCCCTCAACTACACTATTGGTTGAGCCAGTGTAGCGGTGTCAGGCTGGTCGGATTTTCTTCAACAGTTTTGATAGTGCCACAGAATCAACAAAATGGCTTATTTATAGTTGCCTTAGCACATTTGGAAGAAATGGAAGAAACTTGGAAGAAACTTGATTAGAAATTTATCAAGATATATATATATATATATATATATATATATATATATATATATATATATTTTTTTTTTTTTTTTTTTTTAATGTGCATTATTTGGGCTGCAAAGCTGTTTAAATCATTTACAGTCATTTAAGGATTTTAAACAGATACAGTATGTAAAAATTATATTTCTCAAACAGGTTTTCAGTTTTCTTCATCTTTCATTGGTTAAACAAACAGACAGCCCCGCCTCCAAACTCACACCATTGGTTGAGCCAGTGTTGCCATGTCAAGATGGTCGAATTTTTGTAAACAGTGTTGATAGCACCACAGAACAACACTGTTTACACTTTTGGGGAGAATCAAACAACAAATGGCTTATTTATTGTTACTTCAACATATTAAATTAGGAAAGGAGTAAATATTTTAAATGTGTCTATTAAAACTATTGCATTTTACAGTAGGTCCTCGTATTCACTTACTAGCATTCAGTGACATTAAATGCATAGTTCATCCAAAAAAAAAAAAAAAAAAAAAACTTGCCCTCATTTTGTTCCAAACATGTATGATTGATTTTCTGCTGTGGAACACAAAATAGGATGTTTTTTTTTTTTTTTTTTTTTTTTTGTGTATACAATGAAAGTCAATGTTGTTTGAACCCCACTGCCACCTTCTAGAAAGAAAGTCATACAGGTTTGGAACTACATGAGAGTTAGTAAATGACGACAGATTTTTAATTTGAGTGAACTATCCCTTTAACAATTACTGACAGATCATTTCAAGCTCACCCACAAATGTCTCGAGTCAGGTAGATGCGGGTGTCTCAAGTCAAAAGCCTTCAGAGGAGTCAAAGAGCGTTACAAAATGAGGCCAAATCAGGGGAGGCCTTCTCATGTGCCACCCTGGTGCTCTGGAGGTGAGAGGTTAACCATGGTAGCAGACTGGTGGCTCATCACTGGGATAATGAAGTTGCTCGACCAGGCTGACTGACTGTCGGGACAGGTGGCGTTAAACCTGCTAAGATCCCATCTCCAAGGTCAGCCCTTTCCACCCAATCTCACTGGTTGTTGACGAAAGCACGATTTAAGGAAAAGAGAGGCCGAGGGTGGCGGGTGAGGTGGGGGCACCTCGTCACCACAGTGGATAAGACTCAATTTGAGAAGCCTGTAGAGGGAAATGACTGTTTTTGGCCCCCATCATGTTATACAGCGAGGGCAGTTTACTGTGCTGTTTGCTAGGGGGGTGCAATTTTACAGCCCTTTCTGCGGCGGGATTTACTGGATGTGCAGTTAATAGTTTATATAGTTGACTCGGAGCAGCAGGGATTAAAGATAGAGGGTTGTTGGGTGCAGTGGCATGGGGAAGACATTTATACACAGTGAGCCCAGGCCTCTTACTGCACTGTCTGGCCCACTGACCTTGGGCTGGGCCACTACTGGGACTCCACAGCCCAGTGGCTATCATAAAGGGCTCTCTGTCTGATTGTGTAAAAGTTTTGATGGTTATATAGGCCTCTTTCGCTCTCCTATGCTGTAGAGTCTTTGATTTCTAACCTATTTTGCTGTCCTGCTTTTAGTCCCACTCAACTGCGGCGCTTTCAAAGTCTTTAGGCTTAAATGAATTTGGTTACAAAACTAAGATTAATTTTGGTTCTGATTACAAAACTAAGATTAATCAAAGCATGTGTGGCATAATGTTGATTACCACATGTTAGTTTGGTAAATTTTTGGTTCAATTATTTGGTTAATTAAAAAAAGCAGAAATCACGGTTACAGTGAGGCTTCTACAATGGAAGTGAATGGGACCAATTCATAATTTTTACAGTAATTTTAGGGTTTTAGGGTTTATGGCGTTGAGTTGCAATGCCAAAAAATTTGTAAAGCTGCATATAATTTTAAACAGAATAGCTTAGTAAGTGATTTTTCCACACTACTGTTATTTTTGTATATTTATATACAATTAGTTTTTTTCTTAAATATATTAGCTTTTATTTTTTATTTTCAGTTTTCATTCCCTAGTAAAAAAGTAATATGTTTAAAATACATTCATTTCACACATAGTATAGTTCAAATCTATTAACATATTTACTGATATGTTGCTTGAGACTTACTGATATAAAAATTATAATTCAACTTTATTTGGAGTACTACTTGTGCACAATGCATATTTCTTAATATTAATACTAAAATGTGTTTTAATGATGAGGATTGTATGATGAATAATATCGGTCTTAAACTGTACCTGAAGTATACTTGCAATAGTTCCATTTTGTAAAAATCTAATATATTTCAGTATATCTTTAGTTGGACTTGTGCAGAAAGCACAAAATTAGTTGTTCCAGTTTAGCAGACTTTAAGTATACCAGTTTACTATACTAGAAGTACAATTGCAGGGTATTTGTATTAAGTACATAAATATGTAAATGTTTTTGTAGTATACTTAGCATGAAATAAATGTATTTCAAATACATTTTAGTATATTTATTTTTCACTAGGTTTGTAATTTTAGTTTAATTGTTTGTAATTTTATGTGCTTTTGTCATTTTATTAGCCTTTTTAATATTACTATTTAGGTCTCATTTCTATTTGTGTTAGTTTCAGTTTTTATTTATTTCTAGTTAGTAACTTACGGTTAAGTTAATTTCAGCTTTATTTTTATCAAAAATGTTTGTAATAGTTTTAGTTAATGACAATAACCCTGTTCTAAACTAAAATCATGTTTAATATGCATATTGTTCATGTCTTGTGGATATACTTTTGAAACAGTGAGTATTTTAACATTTACAAATTCACTTCCCTATTCACTTCCATTGTAAGTGTTTCACTGTAACCCAGATTATTGGTTGTTTTAAAGAAGGTAATTTTTGTGGTGATCAACATTTTGTCACAAATGGTGTCAGAATATTCTGAACTCCAGAATGTTCTGTTAACATGAGCACTCCTGTCTTTGATCCTGTCACCCTCTGCATGTGGTCTGTGCTAGTGCTTGTTCACTAGTGATACCTCAGTGTCACTGACCCCTGGCAATGCTATTTAACTTCACTGCTTGGCTGAAAATTAAACCGAGCCTCCCTTCCCATCTGAGGCCGGCCTGTTTGTGTGGTCTCTGTGTGCCTTTGTGTGCGAACAGCCTTCTCGCACCCAATCGTCATACTTTCAACATCGCCCCACCAGCTGGACCAAACGTAAGCCAGCTATCCTGTCCTCACACACCTGCTCAGAGGCCCTCACTTTCAGACGCACGACCGTCCTAGCAGCCCAGAGCTTCACAGAGCCTCGCCACCATTGACAACTTACAGGGACTTCTCGGTTGGACAATGAAAATCCCACCAACGTGACAAGAATGCGCCAACACAATGCTTGTTCATGGCAAGTGGCTGATGGGGTAAACAGACTACAGGAGGCACGTTTGTGAAGGGAGCTGATTACAGCTCGCCAGGCTTCAAGACACACTTCACACCATTGTTCCATTCTGTTTATTGAGAAGAACCTCACAATATCAAAGGAAAAGGAATATAAACAACATCTGTGTCGCAGTAAAGAGGAAAACATAAAACATATGTTTATCCTGGAGAGTGGCTGAGGTGTTTGTTTCTGGAGTTTGTGAGGGCGACGGATGGATTTGATCACTAGAATGGACAGTTCAAAGGAAGAAGAGTATTCTGGAGGCATCTCTGGCACAAGCCTCAATTACAATTACAGTTTACTGAACACTTGCAGGTATATTAAAAAGGATTAATAAGTTTAAAATGTATAAAGTAAAACCAGTGTTAATCTCGAACAATAAAATTACTGACAAAATGTTAATGTTTTTTTATTTGTCAAAGTTTAAGATGAATTAAACAATAATGCATCTTGATGATAATCAATCAAAATCTTTGGAAAAATAACACTGCAAGATATTAATAATGCATTAACAAAGTTTCTGAAGAAGAAAAACCTAGAAAGACATTATTGTTTCAAATAATCCAGTCTACACATAATATAATTTCTATCCGCACAAAATGGCACGAATGCATAAGTGAACCAGTCAGAATGTGTAATTCACGCTGAAAATAAACTCTTGCTATAACACTGCACTAAAACACATCTAAAACCTGGACAATGAGTATCTAAAGTATAATGCATTTGCACATTGTTAAGTGTCGATATGTTTAAATTAATATTTAAAATGTTCGAACATTTGGTTTAATTTGGCACTCTCTCATCATATAAAATTATATTTCATTAATTAAGAGATATGCCATTTTAGAGTAAACTACTAAAATGAATTTTGACATTACGAAATACCTACCTGATCTCATGACAAAAACCTACCTGTGGGAACTTTTTTCCAAGATGCGAAATACATACCAATAAGTAAATATCACTGCAGTTTCCAACAGAAATGAACACTAGAGGCGGTAAAACATTGAGCACTTGTAATTGTTTTCGTACACAATTATGATTACAGCTTCATATGTTTCGCTTTCTGGCCATAACAAGCTTGCTCGGTAGCTCAGCCGGCACAGAATTGAACTTAGGACGCGGAATCCCTGAGTATGAATCCCGTCAAAAACATGACTCACGATGAAAGAGCTGAGATGAGAGAACGAAAACAAAAAAACGGCATGCTTGCGATTGCATTTTTACATCTTATTTGCTTTTGTTCATACTTTCGGGTGTAGTGCAGATGGTACGTTACTTTAAAACGTCACAGAGCATTAGACTTATAAAGCCACTCAAAGGACATTTGACCTACAAAACCAACGTCACATAAAACAAACCATATGTACGTTCATCTGTTCCGTGGAAAACCCAAACACTCTTTTAGCGCCACTCAGTGGACATTTCACATCGAATATGTAATGAAACGTACAAGGCGGTACGTATTTTACATCTTGCAAAAAAGTTCCCACAGTTAGGTTTTGTCATGAGATCACGTTGCGAAAAACAGACTAAAGGATATTTTGTCAAAAGACAAAAATTATGACTATACCAAAAAAAAAACATCTTTAGCAAAAAGCACATAACAATGCTTTAAAAAATATATATAAAAATACTGGTTACAGTACGTGTTCCTCATGCAAACACTATGTACTTAAAGTAATTACAATAGCTAGGTAATAACCCTGAGCCTACCCCTAAACCTAACCCTACCCCATGTAGTTACCTTATATTACCAGAACTTTCTAAAGTAGGTACATTGTAATACACTGTAAGTACATGTAAGTACACGTAACGTAAAATAAAGTGCAACCAAAGTACTTTTACTATACTTTAACTGATTTATGCAGTGAAAAATTTTTTGAAAAGATGACTGAATCAACCTGATTATATCTGGCTACACCAACAAAAGTAATTTTAAGTGTTACATCAGATAAAAACAGCTTCTTGAGAAAACAACTGCACATATTCACTGTTGTAGTGTAAGTCAAAAATACAGTAGAGCTTTAATTTACACAAAAAAGTCCAATGACTTTAGTTATTATTAAGATGCAGAATGTTCTGTGCTGAGATCCACTCATATTTTATCTTTCTCTTTTACAGTTGGTGTATTAAAACTGAAGTACAGCTATGAGAGCATACAAGGCGTGTGAAGGACGTTTACTTCACACGGGACCAGTGGAGCGAGGACAGCCCTAAACAAACTGACCAGCAGGAAGTAGAAGAGGCACCTTAACAACATCATGACACACCAGCTACAACAAATCCCAGTGCCATCCCACAGACTGCAATGTCTAAATGGCCACACAAACCATTAAAAACAGTTGACAGCTAAAGCTAAGAGCAGACAAAAAAAAAAAATTACAAGCAGTTAAATTTCTTCCAACTACATACTTACTACCTAAGTGTATGTGTGTGTGTGTGTGAGAGAGAGAGAGAGAGAGAGAGAGAGAGGGGTGCAAAGCAAGATTTTGAAGAGGTGTAATAAGCGGGTGAGATTCAGAAGGTAAAACTGCTCCACTCCAGCAAGTGAACAGCCCAGACTCTTGCGCAATTATAACTACCCAGTGCTCCGAAAGGAATGGTGGGGGGGGGGGGGGGGGGGGACAGAAATTGACCCACTTAAATACAGTCAACAAAAACTAGCTTCGCTACCTTTGTGTTGTTTTGCTTTCTCCCGCGCAGCCTGTCTTGCTTTTGTGAGAGAAAGAAAAGGTTAGAGAGAAATGATTGTTGTGCGATGTTTACAGTGGCCAAATAGCAGATGAAATTATGCTGTCAGGGACACATCCAGCTCAGATGAGGAGGACACAATTTAAAATTTTCACTGTTGAACACCTTTAATGACTCGTAATGCAAAAGGTGTGGATATTCCTATTAAACGTGTAGCTGAATCAATAAGAGGCATAATTGGAGTTGTTAGAGCAAATTATAACACAGCTATTATGTATCAGTGCGCTATTTCTCTGTAAACTGTTATTACAGACTTTCTTTAATGCTAGGATTCAGTAGGAGGAGTGTTACATGCAATAGTTACCACTATCTGCTATAATCGTCACTGGCTTTATTGACTGCGACTTCTCTCTCGTCTTTTGTGTACTCTATAATTTCCTGCACCTCAGCCCATCTTGAAACACGGATTGCTCGTTTTTGTTGTTGTTTATGGATATAACGTAATAGGAGGTAGTTGTTAACGTCAACTCTGCACATTCGATGCTATGTTTCTGAGTAGTATTGACTGATATTGTACAAAACTGGTCGAAAGAGAGGATCCTTTCCCACTATGTCTTCGAAAGACAAATTGCTCTGTGAGCCTGACAGACCTTAATGTACTGAAGTGCTAACCCTTGTCAGCTGCTTAGACAGATAAATATGTGCCTTTGACTTCATTTCATTTATGACAATGGCAGTGTCAAAGCTACAAACGGATAAACAAATAAGTCACAGGGAAATGATGGGACGACAATCCCCTTTTACCATCTCTCAGAGAGATGAACTGATTCAGACGTATGGTGGAGAACAAAGATTGGGTTAAGACAAAAGACAAATAATAGTACTTAAGCATGTAGAGGAGGAGAATGTATTGCGTACATCACGTTCTGTGTCGCTGTGGCCACTCAACCCTAACATCCTTATCAAGACAATTCAGAACAGGGAAAGCCAAGAAATCGCTCCTTCTGCAATAAATAATAAAGTCAAGTTTAAAATATAAAACAAAATAAAATAAAATAAAATAAAATAAAATAAAATAAAATAATTTCACAACTACCATAACAGCCTGTTTGGAATTTTTTTTTTTAATTTGTATTAATTTTTTTCTTATTGTTTTTTTATTTTATTTTATTTTTTTTTATTTTATTTTTTTTGGTAGTGCAAAACTATAGAAATATATTAATATATTTGATTTGACCTATGTGAGATGGCATCTGATGCCACATATGAAGGATGATTATGAACGCAGAACCTGATTTTACCAAGTGCGAGATGTTCTTGGATAAACATCTTTGTTGAGCCTGGAAAAACTTTGTGATTAACCAATCAGATTTGAAGAACCAGTTTATAGTTTTTGTGAAGTTTAGGCTTACAATCAGTGTTTGGTGCTTGTACATCAGTGTCATTCATCTATCATTTCCTATGGATTACTCATGGGTAAGATTAGGTTTAGGTGTAGAGATATGGTCAAGACTAAATTTTTGGATTAAAATGTTGTTCCAGGGTCAACAAAATATGTTGACCTAGGAACACCTCTAACTCAGCAAAACCAGGACGTGCGAGTATGCAGAACAACAAATCTACTAAATATAATGAAAAATAAATAAATAAAACAATATAGATTTATGTTGTTGTACAAAACTATAATATATCTTAATATATTTGGTCCATATGAGATGTCATCTGATTGAGTATATAATCATAAATGGATCCTAAAATAAAAACAATAAAATAAAATAATAAAAGATTTCTTATGTAATGTGAAAATCTTACTACAATATGAAACTATGAAAAATATATTAATATATTTAGTCCATATGGATGTTATCTGATCATCTGATCATATGTTTAAAATTAAATTAAATTAAATTAAATTAAAAAATTAAAAAATGATATCATTTCTAGTGTAAAACTATGAAAATATTTTAGTATATTTGATTGGTCCATGAGTTGTCATCTGATAAGAATATAAAAAATCTAAAGCTATCGACAATATAAAGCTATCAGCTATAAATCAATAGTTGCTCACATATATTAATATTTAAAAATAATTTAAGTTGTATTTAAAAGCCCTCTTAGCAGAATAACATAAATCTCACGGACAATCAGCTGAGCATGTCTTGGAAATCATGTGCTCGGCAGTCAGCGGGCAGCTGTGGGGGCCTCTAGGGGAGACAGTGATTGGGGAAATATGAGATGACAGGAATAGCAAATATTGTCAAACTAATTAACTTCTTAAGATCAGGTAAAATCTCAATTCTTCGCTGCGGAAAAGGGATAGCATGCAGAATGGGATTAGCGCTTTGCACGCTGATGAGATGAAATTGAATGGTCCTGGGGCAGCATGACATGTTCCGTAAGGAGATGTATTTTCACATTAAACAGATAACAGTGACTGTGTCCTAGATTACCTACAATACGCCTGCAACAGGGGGAGAGTAATGTACATCTGTAATGGAGGCTAATTGTGTTGTGTGGCACCCTGTCTCTGTTCATTTAAAAATGCTTTGATAAGGAAAGACAATGAGCCCAGGAGCCTTTCAGACAATAAAGGAAGAGTGAACTTCTCATTTTTGCTTGTTTTTGATGATCAAACTTTACCCTACAAAGTGTAATCCTGCCCCGGGGTAATAGCACAGTTTGCGTAACTGTCATCAGAACTTAAGACTGAAGCTAAGTTTGATGCATTTGTTTGATGGAAAAGTAAGTGTTAGTAAGGCAACATTTAGTTAAAAATATCAATGCAAATCTGTTGCTGCTAACTGTTGCCTATATTTATAAGTAGGAGAAACCGGGGCTAGTTGTCACAAAGGAATGTTATACACATATGGTTCTAGACAAATGCATTTTTTTCTACTTCGAAACCTAAAATAATTGGTCTTCCAAACTAAAATTTGCAAACATAACTTATCTTGTGTAAACAAGTGAAAACAATGCAACTACAAAACAATGGTTTGATATTGTTGTATGTTATATTTTACAGTTTTGTTGTTTCAAGAATTATTTTCTGTTTCATGATTGTTTTATGGTTTAAATTTTGCAGGAAAAAATGCAAGCTGAAAGTTTCATTGTGATAACTCACCCCATACAGTGTGGCAACATGCCCCGAAACGTTAAATGTGTGTGTTAAATGAACTTATATAAGCCTACCATAAGGAATATTCACTGGGGGAAAAAAAACAAAAAACTAGCCCCGTTCTCCACTATAGCAGCACTGGTGTTATATTTAAGCTTTAGATAATTTATAGTTTATCTAACTGAATTATTTATGATTCAGAGAAAATAAATAAATAAATGACATTAAATGACATTAAATAATAAATAAAAAATATAATAAAAGCCAATAAATAAATAAATAAATAATAAATACATTTGAATAAATAAATAAATAGTAGTAGTAGTAGTAAATGAATATCTTTGAAAATATAACGTGTCTCTCTCCTTAATGAAGAGCGACAGTCAGCACAGGTGCAGCAGGACTGAAGGAAAGGAGAGCGAGAGGGGGGAAAGGGTCAGGGAGAAAGCATGCAGGGTAAAAGGAGGGCGTGTTAGAATGGAGAGAAAAACGGGGGGAAGGAGAGACAAAATGGGGTAGGAGGAGAGGGGGAGAAAAAAAGATTGAGAAACAGAAATAGAGGTGCTGGAAAAAAGAAGGAGAGAGAGAGAGAGAGAGAGAGAGAGAGAGAGAGAGAGAGAGGTTAATAGCACGCAGAAGGCTCAGGGCTGATAGAAATGCAGACCGCGTCTGTGGCATGGCGCTCAGTGATGGGTTGGAGCTGAGATCTGGCGCATGCTATAAAGGAGCTCATTGAAAATAATTCAGAGTGACGGCTGTGCAGGCCCAGAAACAGGAACCAGAGAGAGAGAGAGAGAGAGAGAGAGAGAGTATAGGATGGAGAAAGAGGAATAGAGAAAAGGCGGTCTGAAGAGAAGATAAGCTGTGGAAGTTGAGAAGCTGCAGGAAAGCTACATAGACAATGGGGAGAAGTGCAGACACTGGTTTGTGATGTAAACACTCAGGCAAATTGAGATGAGAGTAAACAAATGCAAACATAAAAACAGAAGGGTCTGGAGTACAGAGAATCGAACTGTTGCCCTGCAGCTGAAAAATAACATAAGCATGAGTATCCATCTATACACTGACAATGACGAAATCCCAGGAAACCTCTAGTGTTCCCGAGCATTTTTAAAGGGATAGTTCACCTAAAAATGAAAATGCTGTCATTATTTACTCACCCTCATGTTGTATTTTTTCAATAGAACACAGGAGAATTTTTTTTAAAAACTCTTCACACAGATCTTTTGCATTAAATAACAAAAACCTTCAACCACGGACAAAAAAATGAATGAATGAATGACTGAATGAATGACAGAATGAATGAATGAATGAAATTTTCAGTAGAAAAATAAGATTTTTTTTGCAGCAAAGCAAAAAATACCATTTGATTTGGTCTATATTAAATAGGATCTAATTGATCGATCATATGAAGGATCTACAATTTTAAAAAAAAAATCTAAAATCTCAATATTTCAAAATATTTAATATAAATAAAATGTAAATCAAAATAAAAATCTAAATATTTAAGATTTCTTTTGCAGTTCAAAACTATGAAAATGTCTTAAAATATTCGGTTGATATGAGATTGATCACATGATCATATATTGATCATAAAAAATCATACATATTTCTTTTGCAGTGAAAACCTATGAAAATATCTTAATGTATTTTTCCATATGGGATGTTTTCTCATCATATGATCATATAGTGATAACAAATATAATATAATCAAATAAAACAAAATAAAAGAAAGGCATCTTTTATAGTGCAAAACTAAAATATATATATATTTTAATAATAAATACATAAATAGTAAGAAACAAATATTTAAATATTAAAAAATATAAGTATTTCATAAGTTATTTAACAATATTTAATATTATATGTATTTAATACAAAAAAATTTGAAATCTTAAAAAAAATATATATATAAAAATCAATCAATCAATCAATCAATCAATAGTGCATATAATCAGTGCACCCAATCTTTAAGGAACAGGAGAAGATTTTCAGTGAACAACAACCTACTATAAATTTTGGTCTGTTCTTTTTTTCCTTTCTCTTTGGAGTATGACAGATGTGGTCACTATGAACTACCATTTCATTAAAAAAAAAAAAAAAAGTGTATATGCATCTCCACAAACTGCTTGTGCAAGTAAAAATCTGATATTTTCTAAAACCGCAGACTTGTGTTTGGTTCTGATTCAGCCTTTTCAGACAGAACAAAGCCGTGTGGCTTAGCAGAGGAGTCACAGTGTCAGAGCTCCAAGCCTTTCAAATTCAGCACTGGCCTGAATGTGTCGCCGGCACAGAGATATGACAGAAGCCCATCACAGGGAGCAGCCCTCTGCCCTCTCCAGCACCACTGTATTAATGTGGACCTGCAGACCTCTATTAAACTGTGCAAAGCTCATTCCAGGCTTGAGGACATCGTTTACGCTAACGCCAACGCTTAAGCACACACTGGCCCCAGCAAGAGGCATCCGGGGGTTAATGGGGCTTGTCTGTGCTGGGGTGCCAGGGAAGGGGCAAGGGGAGGGAGGGCATAGGGTTTAAAACAGGACGGAGCCATAAAGCACTGTACAACCCAGCTGAGACCCCCACCCACAGGCTCTCAATACCACTACAAACATAAATATGCTACTACAGCCAAAAAAACGTTAGCGCATTTTCCATCAGTCAAGGGGGTGAAATTCGCCCCTTACTGCGGGCTGATGTAAATAGGATGGACATCTGTGTTTTGCTCAGAGATGTGCTGTATTTACACCCGCTCTCAGAGTCGCCTCGATGCATGGAGCCCTGAGTTCACAGCACAACGATGAGATATTGAACTGCGCAGTCCATCGCACTGTGATTTATAGGACGCTCTCGCTGAGACCACCAGATCCACCGGCCCGTATTTCACTGACAGACAGAGGAAAAATTCATCAAAATATTTCTTGAGGACCTGGCCCACTTTTAATGCTCAAATTAAATTCATTCAGCAACTGCAGCGAATCAAATCCACAGGACTTATGAAAATTATAACAATCGAAATAGCTCTCGCTCGCTATCTCGGACCAGAATCAAATCAGAAGCAACTGCCTCTCTATAGCTGATCAATTTAGCGTACCTTCGAACATAACAGTAAACATCGACCAAGTCATTTTCTGGCATATTAATGTTTACATCCAATCAGTAGAATGTAGGGCAGCCTAATTAACTCAAACAGATGCTGGAATGTGCAGAAAATGAGAAGTTCACCTAGAGACCGCAGACAATTGATCATTTCAGACCCTCTTCACTCAATTGTTTCTTGACAGCACTTCAGAGCAGCTGAATTAGCAGAGCTACATATGGTGATTAAAAAGCTGTTTCTCCCATCAAAAAGCACAGCGTCCTAATTGTCAGAAAATGGAAAAGGTCTGCACTAATGGTTATATTATATGCTGCATCACTGGGGTGGTTTAGTGGATTTTCAGAGCATTCCCGAAACAAAAACACAACTCTGGTTACGATACGGCAAGTCTTTTTATCCTATAGTCTTTTAGTCTATAAACAACAGGAGACAAACTTCCAATTTAACAATTTATATTTGTCTGCTTTTTTGTTTTGTTTGATGTTTATTGAGGTATTTGTTAAATTGTTTTTGTTTCATTTCCTTTGATTATTAATTTGTTTGTAGATTGCATTCTGTTATCGCTTTGTTTAGTTATGCTACAGTTGTTTTAAAATCCTCACACAGTAAAAAACACAGTGTCAGTTTAACACTTAAAGTGTAAATTTTAACACTATAAGATCATAAATGGTCCCAATCTATCTAGTGTTAAAAGTACACCATTCGTAGTGTTGAATTTTTAGTGTTAATAAAGCGCCTTACAGTGTAGAAAAATTACACTGAGTGTAAAGTGTTACACTTGCAATTGTTATTCAGATTTTACACTGTGGGGTATTTAACACCCCTGCTGTTGTTTTAATCATTTAAGCGTTATTAATTCTTTTCGGTGCAAAAATAAAAATGCTATTGTATGGTGTTAATGTACAAGATTAGACATAAAATCAAGAGTCTTCAGACAGATGTATAAATTCCAATGTTTATTTAACAAATGGGCAAAGTGGCAACTTTAAAGCATATTCCAGACGTGTAGAGGTTAATTAGTCAGTCACATTCATTAAGTGTTGCATAGAAACATAAAATAAACATAAAAACATAAAATCATCAAATTTACCTAGACATTAACAAATATGACAGGTATATTTGAACAAGACTGCAGCAAGATACTTGTCGACAGTTGTGTAGCATCCATGAATGATGTTCCTCTTTGTCCCATCAGCGAGCACGTATGGCTGTGTGGTCTCTTCTATGCAATCAAGGTGTTCTTGTTAGTGCCTGCAGATCAAAGACAAAAATGACAATTAAGGTCAGCTCTCCAATTGATTTTATTTATATTAGTCTTTCATATACAACAATCTGGCAATATTTTTAGGTAGACAATAGGTAGTGACAGAAATGTACCTTTTTGAAGATGTTTTTCAGCTTGATAGGAGGGCATTTTTCCAGGTCCCTTGCAGACTTGTGATGATGGCGGAATCAAATGAAGTAGGAGACAGGAGACAAATTGATGCAATATCGCTGTCCCACTCTAAATAACAGATATGACAACTTTAGCAAAAAATGCATGAACACAGAATATAGATAATGAATGAATATACAGTATATAATCTTATTCTGAAATATAATCTAACCTTAAACATCGTTTTTACCCTCCTTTACAGCTGATTCCAAGGTCAATCGTGTCCTTAAAGGTCTTGGGAAATGCCAAGAACTTGGCTTCTTGGGGGGCAAAAAAAAAAAAACATTAATGACAACAATATCTCTCACAGGAACCATTCTGCTGATTGTGTAGTCACACAGTGGCTCTGTTCACACCTAGCATTAGCATGCATCTTGGGTGAGCACGAGTGAACAGACACAAGATGCATATGGATTATCGCCACATTGTTTTATTACAGGGTTAGTTCAAAAATGAAAATTTCATCGTTTTACTCAGTCAAGACTTTAATATCTTTGAAACACAATTGAAGATTTTACTAGAATATAAGATTTCTGTTCCTTGAATGACGGTCCACGCAACTACCACTTTGATACTTCAAAAACTTCACATAGAGTTCTAATCCATAAAGAGAACTAATCCATACGTATCATGTGGTTAAGTCCACATTTTCTGTTTATGTTCCCTGATCAATGTTTAAATGTGGAAAAAAAAAAACAAACATCAGTCTGTTCATTGTATAAAGCGATCGAGTCTCTTCAGAAAATTTGGACTAAACCGTTCGATTCATTTGGACTACTTTTATGATCTCTTTATGAACTTCTTGAAGTATCAAAGTGGTAGTTGTGTAGACTGTCGATGGAAGGACAGAAATCTCTCAGGTTTCATTTAAAATATCTTCATTTGTGTTTTGAAAATTTTTGAAAATGTACCTTTTTGCATTTTGATATCTTAAATTAATAATTAGTAAATTCCAGGTGTGAACATAAGCAGATATTGTGTGGCTGCCCAGTTAAACTTTAATTAATCGTATTCATTTGTGTGTTTTAAATTTGTACTGCACATAGAATAACATAAAAAAGACACAGACTCACAATTCTGGCTTGATCTTCAGAATTCTGCTCCTTTCTTGAAGGGCTTCTATCACTCACACTCTGTCTGGGCCAATTCTATTGAGAAAAAAAAAAGTCATTTAATTTACATTAGGACTGTAAATATGGTAAAATAATTGTGATTACCCCTAATTTTGAGTATGCTGAGAGCTGTCTATAATACGGGTGTCAAATCATAAACTTATTTATTTACATCCTTCATTCTAGGGTCAATTAAATGACTGTTAAAGTTAATAGACACAAAACCTTGTGCAATATTCACATGGAGGCCTGAAACAATTTTAAGTATTCATTTAATCTGTTTATTAAATACATTTCTATAATTTTAATGAGTAACATGAGTAATAAGGCATCTTAAAATGAACAGTGTACTACATTAAAATAAATTAACACATTTAGAATTTATCTTACTATTAATTTATTATTTATAATGTGAAAAGAAAATACAGATAGATTCAGACATATCTTTCTCCATTAAAACTTAACTTTGTATATCTGGAAATATTTAGGACGTTATTTAAACCAAAATAGCATGCCATATGAATTGATAAAGACTGGTTTCAAGCTAAAGTACCTGCATGGGCACTGAAGGAAATTGAAAGACTGATGGATTTACAGTTTAACGTACCTTTAATTCACTTTCACGATGCTTGCATAAACGTAATTGTCATAAGAAAAACTTGATGGTATCGCGTTTGTCTCTCAATGCAGATATGACGACACGACAGACATGATATTCAGCGCTGAGAACAAGCATCGTACAGATTATGCAATTCACACTTAAGCCTAAGGCGAATGTAAGTTTTTAAACGTGCTCTAATTTCACAGTTTTGCATTAGATAACGTCAATTAAATGACTGGTAAATGTTCCATGTTACACCAGCTCAGTCTGAAGAAAGACTGCTTGTTTGCGTCCGAAAGCCTAGGCACCTGACTTGCTGCCTCGCTGCCTTATCAGGCAATGACTTTGCAGGCAGCATTTTTGCACGGAGGTACATCGTGAAACTGATTTCGGACAGGCTTCTGAGACAGTGTAACGGTTTAATGATCTACAACAAAATGGAACGAGTTTTGGTGATAACTAAATGAATATTTAATTACTATAATACTGATTTCTCACTAGAAATAACATTAAAAGTGCAAAAAGTTAGTCAGAAATATATATTTACACACAAACTGACCACCAAACGCAACTTTCAGACGCCATCTTTATTTTATTTTATTATTTTATTTTTTTTTAGCTCAACCATTACGGAATGGATTGTGGGATATCAAAGGCAGCGAAGGATACATCTATGCCAAAGCCACTAGAAGGCAAGCCTGCAACCATTAGCCGAAAAAGCATAATGGCTAAAGCTAACACTTCCGGTCTGCCAGTACGTGGAAAAGGAGACCAGAGGCCTTTTTTTGAATGGATGTCAATGGGGGAGAGGCTTCATTACGCTGAATAAACAGCTTTTTAAAGGAAACGGCTTATCATTTAATAAATCGACAGCCTATCTGCTAATCTTCAACGTGTTTTACACTAAACAAAACTTTTGGATTGAACTATTTTTAGAGTTTACCACAAAAAAAATGCTGTTTTATTAGGGAAGTCACTGACTTTTTGCGACAGGTGGGATTCAGCTTACGGCACTTCCCATTCATTCCTATGGGATCCATAAACGGCGACTGAGTGTCGCACAACTCTGACTGAAATTCAGTGACATAAAGGCTGTAATGTGATTGGTTACTACGGCACACGTGATCCAAGTTAGCCGTTACGCTTTCTCCAATAGTAAGTAATACAGACCCTCTCATCTCCCTATAGTAAGAAAATCTGTGTCTATGCTGCCTTCAAAATTCGATCAGTAGAAGGTACCTCCGGAGAAAGGAAGTGAAGCAGAATTTGGAATCGGACGTGCCTTGATGCCTTCCTGCCTTGGAATACTGCCTCCGAAGGCATCATTTTAGAGCTTTCGGACACAGCCATTGGCATCATGCATTCGTTACAGATTGCGACATGCCGTGTTTCTGGTGAGGTGTGTTTGAATGATGCGAGCGCGCGCCTTCACGAGTTAACGGAGAGGATTGGGAAAATAATTTGGATAATATTTTCAGCGATTAACAACATAAATTCTGCTCTGCACCTCACACAAATCTACTGTATTCTGCCAGAGAGGACTGCGGCTGCAACGCATCGTCATTTGGATTACTTTTGGTAGTGCTTTTGACATTTTTGCAATAAATAAATGATTGTAATTGCATTTATCTGTCATGTTTTTCTTATACTGTACAGAAATGTTTAGGTTTATAGGTAGGAGTGGGATTAGTGACTATAAAAATATTTTAATGCTATATTGTTACTAAAATGGTTATTTTCCTGCATATTTCCGTCAATTGCGTTTTTTTATCCTTTTATATTCGCTGTAAAATGGATAGGTTTAGGTTCGGGGGTAGGTTAAGGGGTCTAAAAATTTAAATCACTTATTGATAAAATGATAAAAATGCATATTCGCTATAAAATGGGTAGGTTTAGGTTTGGGGGTAGGTTAAGGGGTCTAAAAATCTAAATCGCTTATTGATAAAATTATAAAAATGTATTGATACGAATATCTTGATATAAAAGATACGTAAATATTTTTACGTTTTTTAGCTAAAAATACATATCGATTTGTACATTTTAAACGCTGAAATACATCTAAATTGTATGTTTTAGCATCAATAAAAACGTACAAAAATGTACGTTCTGTGCTTGTAAATGTTACGTATTAATACCTACGTATAAACATGAGACCAGGCTGGATAACTGAATATGCTGGAGTTTGTTTTTGGATGAGTTAGGAAATGTGGTGATGTAGGTGCTGTTTGACAATTTTTTTTAAGGTTTTCTGACCCCGAGACTCAACTATTTTCTGCAATTCTCCAGCTGTGGTCCTTGGAGAGTCTTTAGCCACTCAAACTCTCCTTCTCACCGTGCATTAGGACGATATAGACATACGTCCTCTTCCAGGCAGTTTCATAACATTTTATGTTGATTGGAAATTCTTAATTATTGCCCTGATGGTGGAAATGGGAATTTTCACTGCTCTAGCTCTTTTCTTAAAGCCACTTCACTAATTTGTGAAGCTCAATTACTAAGAACTCAATTATTAAGAACTTTTGCTGCACTTCAGAAATATATTCTTTGGTTTTTCTCATTGTGATGGATGATTAAGGGAATTTGGGCTTTGTTTTCTCTCCTATTTATATTTCTGTGAAACAGGAAGCCATGGCTGGATAATTTCATGTTCATAATCACCCTGGAGTGCTCAAAATTGTGAATATGAATGGGAATATACTTCAGAGATATTTTACTCATAAGAATTTCTAGGGGTACCAATAACTGTGTCCAACGTGTATTAGAGAAAAACATTTATTTCATAATGATATTTCCCCCCATTTTAAAATCTTATTACCCAATGAAAGGTTAGATTTTTGTGAATTTTTGAAATAAAAGATCAAAAGGATAAACAATGCAGATTAATTTTCACAGCCTTCTTTGATCATTTTTACCAAGGGTGCCGATATTTTTGGCCATGACTGTACTTACCTTCAAGTCATTTTTTGTGCAGTTATTTGCCAAATCACTGTAGTTCAAAACAATATTCTTCAAAATTTCTTATTTCAGAATTTTCATTTTTGGGTGAACTACCTACTACTATAACTATAAATACTATAATAAATTTTTTCCCCCCTTTTCATTTTTCCCTATTAGGGGTGCATTCGTTTTTTGTCGTAGCTTGGCAAAGGATGTCTGGGCTCTATTTTTCTGGAAAAACAGTCCAAACACAACATGATGCAAAGCTGATATCTCGGACCACAGCACAGGGCATTTCCCTCTCTTTCTCCTTTTACTAAACTAGCCTTGCTCCTCACTTCCCTCCCAGCCTATGAAAAATCAGCAAATAAAAAGTTACATTAACCCCAAGACGACCTTTCCCACGTAATACACTGCTGCATGATGGGCTGGTGGGGGAGCTTCATCGAAAAGCTGTCACTCTCCAGTATCCCAAGCACTGCCTGGGGAACATTTACCGGATAATTAATATATTAAATGCATGAAAAATAGTTACACAGGGGCCTCTAGTCAGCTCTTCCCTAGCACAAGTGGAAGAGGGATACAGCCTGTGAACCATCAATATACAAGCATCCCCCTTGAATGGCCCATCATAAAAACTGCTCATAATTTAATGGCTTCATTCACAGCCCTCGCTGTAAAGGAAGGCCATATTTCCTCGTAATTCACTGGATCTCTTCTGGCTTTTATGATTTGGCAGTTTTAAGCTGCCGCCCGCTGCAATTATAAGGTGGTCTTCACTTTTGTGTGAAGGACACACAGGGGTCAGCAGCCGGCACCATGACTAAACAATACACTCCAACTCAAGCTGGGGCTAAAAATACAGAGGCAACAGCACGCCACTGTTTCATGTATGTCTAGACAGTCGATGGTGTTTCTAATGCTCGCAATGGCCAAATGAGAGTTTTCTGGTTTAGGACACGGACGTTCTAATGTTGCTCATTGCTGTCGCTGCCTACAATCAGATGTTATCAAAATCAATTGCGAGCAGAAAATTAGAATGGAGAAAATGATCTCAACCCTCTTGAGAGAGAGAGGGGGAAGACTGTGGGCAAGAGAGAATAGTTGTTTACTGGGATTTGTACCTGCTTAGAGTACCTGCTGAAATTCGCCACCCTGAAATTTATTTAGCACACGACTCCAGCATGACACAATTACACTGTATTCTGTGCTTCATCGTTTCAGCTAAATATTCCATTCAATATTAGAAATTCTTTATAAAACAGTTTCTAGATGAGCCTATAAACAATGGGAGCCTTTTCTGGCAATTTGACATGAATTTCTTAATTTGCATTTTTGTTTTGTTTGATGTTTATTGACGTATTTGTTTGTTAGATTGTTGTGTTTTGTTTTTCGCTTTATTATGTATTTGTTTATGTTAGTGTTTGTTTTTGTTTCGTTTCATTGTATTTATGTATTTGTAAGACTATTTCAGTTTTTGTTTTTCAATTCATTTATGCATTTCTTTGTTATAGACTGTTGTTTGCGTTGTTTCGTTTGATTATGTATTTGTTTGTTAGATTGTTGTTTGTTTTGTTTCATTTAATTGTATTTGTTTATTAGACTGTTGTTTGATTATGAACTAGACTATTTGTTTCATTTTTATTTAATTCATTGATGTATTTCTTTGTTATAGACTGTTGTTTGTTTTTGTTTTGTTTTGTTTGATTATGTACTTGTTTTTTAGATTGTTGTGTTTTTTTTGTTTTTTGTTTTTTTGCTTAATTTTATTATGTATTTGTTATGGGTTGTTGATTGTTTTATTTTTGTTTCATTTCATTTGATTTTATGTTTGTTAGATTGTTGTTTGTTTTGCTTTCTGCTTTGTTTCATTTTGTTTAATTATGTATTTATTTGTTAGACTGTTGTTTGATTTGTTTCATTTGATTATGTATTTGTTTGTTACATTGTCATCTGTGTTGTGCTTAGGTTTAGTTTACGTATGCTACATGTTTTTAAATCCTTGATTAACAACTGGATTGCTTGACCAAGCAGGATGCACTTTTTGAGGCATCTGAATTTGACTATGATACAGATTCTCTGTCTGCAAAAGAACAAATAAAGTGGAGGGAAAATAAATAATAATATATAGACGATGAGAAAAACAAGTTTACTGGCTTCATTTCTCCTGTAGTCTATAATTAAACTGCTCTCTGCTATTTTCATGGGACATTAAGTTGAGTCACGTGATCATTATTATCGTCATCCAGACACAGATGAACAAACACATGGAAAAGCATGCTGGCAGACATGTGCTCATAGACATAATAAAAGACTAGGGTGTACAATACATACACTCTCATAATCTTTCTCTCGCTCTCTTTCTCCTCCCTCTCTTGGAGTCGCTCCCCTTTCAAACACACAAACCTATAAGACAAACGACTGCGCACTAAGATGAGAGATGGTATTACATTTTGCAGAGCACCTGCCATAACGCAGTGATTTAAAAAACACTGAGAGCAACAATATAGGAGCAAAAAAAAAATTTGTTATGGGAAAATATAAAAACATGGAGCTGCAGGACCGCATTGTACCACCCGCTCCAAAAAAAAAAAAAAAACAGCACATCCTCCCTCTGAGGATGCATGAAAGAATCCAAACCTTAACAATGCCCTCTCCCATACGTAATCTTGTCTGCGCCTATCCGTTACCAAGAAACATCCCCCCGAGACCCTGCCATTATTAATAGTCTTATTCATTAAATATTACTCTTTGTGAAAAGGGTAGCATAATACTGGCCTGGAGACAGGAGCCCAGATCCGGGGGTAAGCTGAATTAATTTTCTGGAGCAAACGCCCCGATTTCGCAAATGACATTCTGTACCGTTAACATTTTAAATGTGACACAAACGGCACTCAACACAATTTAACCTAAATGCACTGAGAGGTCCTGGAGTGTGGTTGAGGTGTGGCTCTATGTGGAGCGCTCACCAAAACAAAGGTCAATCCTGTGCCACGGCTGGCCTGAGCACATTCCCAAGGCTGTCAGTCTCCATGAATGTGATTTACCTGCTATAACGTTCAAACAAATTAACTTCCAGCCAGTAATTATTTCAAAAACATTAAATATTAGGTCTTAAATATAACACACACTTAAATGTATAAACAACGATCATATTAACAGCGTTTATGAGTAGTATAGGAGACCTAAAACATAATGACAACATCTGTTTAAATATCTTTTTCAATATATAATATTAATATATTTCAAGAACATATCCAACAAATTTCAACATACCAATCAAAATGTGAAGATATATAGTCTTTTTTTCCCGTTGCAATATCAGCTCTCCAAAATATTTGGCTGCCTCTTCCATCACCTGCTGAGAGTGTAACAGTATTGAAAAACAAATGGCAAACTGAACCTATATGTGCTTGGCTAGCAGCACATAATAACCCTATAATTAAAATGGGCTTTTAATCAGAACTAAAGGGGAATATTTATTTGTTTCTGTTTATGCTTTAAATGGCATAGCTAATGTACTCAAGCCTAATGTCATTTCAGGCAGGGACGGATTCGCTCCATCACCATTCCAGTCTCATCAGCACCCTGACATGGGGGGGGGGGGGGGGACAAAAACTAAAAAGCCACGTTCGTAGCCAAACTGGTGAGCTAACATTGTACGTGTACAATGCAGAGTATAGGTGATCCTGGAGAGCCAGCAATAAGCAGACCTAATCCTGTTGACTAAGAATGGGCACAGGGAGCCATGCCAGGATGCAAAGAGCTCAGTCTGCCGAGTACACAAGGGAATTACTCACCATGCCAGGGTGGTCCTCATTGAGCATCTTCCGCTGCCAATGGGCACCGGCGTTAGGTTGGCACACCCACGTCGACAACCTCTCTTTCCTCCCCCCTGCTCACCCAGTGCCCGCCAAGGCCAATTTCCAAGCTAGCACTCGGAATTGAGGGATTTTCTCAAATTACTGCATTAGAATAGAGTTGCAAATTGACTGTGTGTCTTTTTTTGTTTGTTTGTTTTATCTCTCCTCTGGCCTCGCAAACCTCCCTATCCTTTGATGATGAGGCCACAGAGGGCATTACCGGTCATTTTCGGTCTGCTATTTTGGCAGCCCGTGGAGACAGTTTGGTGCCAGCTCGCCATTCCCTTTGTCATCCGCTGTCAGGTGGTACCAAAGCACAATAATGAAAAGGCCGGAGAAGCTGTTGAACCTCAATCACAGAATTAGCGCAACATTATGAGAAAGCTATAGCTGATATGACATTTCCACTCTGAGAGACAGCTTCTCATTGTTCCTCAGAGTGTATGTGTCACTCTAATACCCTTAACTCTAGACTAGACTAGCAGCTCAGTGTCATACACAGACCCTTTCAATACAGTGTAGTGCTGCACTGACTTAATGTCAAGCCTCCGTGAGCCCTGTAAAGATTTTCTTAAGTCATTACGAGAGTGTCACCAGTTAATGAGATGACGGAGATTACGGCGATCGAGAGAAGGAGCACAAAAGATATCATTATGAACCCCCTCCCCACTTTTACTCAAAGTTTCCATTTTTCTCCACTGCAGGCTCCTTTCAGACGATTGAATATTAGCTGTTTAATCAGCTCAGCCGCAGGTTAGGGGAACTAAGCAGTGGAACAGCCTCCCCTGTGTCCGTTCGGCCGCTGTTCCGCTATTAGGACGTGGGCAGGAGAAGGAGGTCCTCGGGGGGTCATAAGCAGAAGCGCCCGTCCCCCGTAGCCCCATTAAATCATTACTTTCCTTCTCCGCCCGGCCTTTATGAGCTGTGTCCTAATGGCCTAACAGACAGGGCGAGGTGGCCTGCCACCACAACTGCCTAGCGGAGCAAGCGAGCACAGGTGCCTTTCCGCCTCGCACCACGGTTCAGGGGATTCCACGGTGTGGGGGGATTTGTTTCTGTCTCACTGTTCCAGCCTTCACGCCTCGAGCCAAAATGTCATGGCACTGGTTCAAAGGGGCTCTGGCGAGCTGGCTAGGAGAGCTAGATGGACAAACCCTTTAGCGACTTTTAGTTTCTCATCCTACATGGGGGCTTTTCATTAGATCTGCAAGGCCGGAATTACATCATCTCACAAAACACGTTAGGCAAAACATTCAGGCGGGAAACAGGACCATATGCCGGTGCAACTACACTGATAGGCTATGATCCATGTCAGAGAACAGGGTCTTGAGGAATAGGACCGTGTCCATGTGCCAGACAGAAAATAGCACCATTCATCAGTCAGAAAATAAAACTTAAAGCAGCTTGGAAAATAACACCCAACAGTCAGATAAAAAGACATATACTGTGCTTTGACTATACTGGTAATGAACTGGACTATAAAAGGACCTGGGGAGAGCGCACACTTACTCACTGGGACAGGTTATGAGACAGCTCCACGGTGCACCACTGGTGTCATCATCATCATAACAGGTAGTCAGGTAAGTCTCTCTAGGCCATGTACACACTGCAGCTAAATACGGTTGTTGCTGGTCTGTAGAGTCAAAGTTTAGTTACTTAGGGGAGTGACAACCGAAGTCTACATCTGAATTTAATCCATGAAAATTCACAAAGTGACAGCCAAATTTCACTAAATTGAGTACAAAATGTTTGTATGGTCACACTTATGTTTATTTCAAGGTCCAATTCTCGCAATTAACAAACCATTACCTATGACTTATGCCTCAATAAACTAATTTGCTGCTTATTAATAGTTAGTAAGGTAGTTGTCAAGTTTAGGTATTGGGTAGGATTAGGGATGTAGAATATGGTCATGCAGAATATGTGCTTTATAAGCACTAATAAACAGGCAATATATTATTGCTAATAAGCAACTAGTTAAGAGTGAGAATTGGTCCCCATACTAAAGTGTTATTTTATTTTAAATTTCTATTCATTTATCTTTTAAAGTTTGATTAGCAGTGCACTAACCCATATAAGCTTTTAAAAAAAAAAAAAAAAATTGAATTCAGTTCACGTCTGTCATCTTCATGCTAGCATACTCCTAAACATTAACATTAAATAAACTTGTGGTTTATTTAAACACTGGGGACCAGTTCTCACTATTAACTAGTTCTCACTATTAACTAGTTGCTTATTAGCGTTTGTATTACTAGCATATTGGCTGTTTATTAGTACTTATAAATCACATATTACTGCCTTATTCTGACCATATTTTAGATCCCTTAATTCTACATGTATAGCTAAACTTAAAAATTACCTTACTAACTATTAATAAGCAGCAAATTATTAGTTTATTGAGGCAAAATTTGTAGTTGATAGTTAGTTAACAGTGAGAATTGGTTCCAAACTTAAGTATGACCAAACTTTCATTTTGACTTATACTGCCCACCCTTATTTTTTCTAATACCATCTATTTCTGACTAGCAACAGCAGGAAATCGTGTTGGCTGTGACAAAGGTTTACTGGCCATTAAAAACAGTGATTGATATGAACATTTTAACAGAAAAAAAAACGTCAACACAGGAAAGAAGACTGCTCATCATGATTTCCTGTAGCTCCAACACTAGAGCAACCGCAAGGCCATGGATTCGATTCTCAGAAAACACAGGAACTGATAAAATGCAATGCAAGTTGCTTTGGATAAAAGCCAAAAGCATACATGTAAGCCATTTCAGTGGGATAAAGCTAGTTTAGTCAAAATAGCTAACATCAATCATGTAAACTGTCATCATCCATGTATAAAACTGCAAGATTCCACAGTGGTTTTGACTAATTGTGAGTTCAGGGAAGTTCTGTTGCTCCAACTTCTTTATTATGTACGGACACAGAATGATAACTGGATTCATATGCGTAAACAAACACGACTGTCACTCCCAAAACTTTGCTAGTCTAATAATGCATGTGATATATAACAACGGATATGCTGCTTCATACGTTTGTATAGATTTGTAAATGCAAATCTGCTTGCACAAAAATGAGTCCAATTTTAATTGTGTGAGTGTGTGTGTGTGTTGGGGAAAGCCCGGGGCCCAGCAGATGTGAGCAGATGTCAGAGTAAGTGAGC
Source organism: Spinibarbus caldwelli (assembly GCA_039654775.1). Lineage (NCBI taxonomy): Eukaryota > Metazoa > Chordata > Actinopteri > Cypriniformes > Cyprinidae > Spinibarbus > Spinibarbus caldwelli. The sequence continues at coordinate 11,570,107 of CM077253.1, read as the reverse complement.
GGAGACTTGGGAGAGAGAGAGCAATGTGCCGGGCCAACGCTCTAATTTACGCATGAGTGGAGCTGCACCACTGATATTTACATTTAAATTGATGTTTCAGATACTTAATTAAAGACGAGGACTGGGCTCTTCTGGTCGACGGCGGCTTCTTCCTCATCCTCATCCTCGGCGAAGCCAACAGACCACTCACTGGAACCTAGAGCACTTCCCAAAACCCATATAAATATTTCACTGGAGTCACATTAATGACAATGGTCCCAGTCCTCTCTATGGTAATTTGCGAGAACATTACTGAAGACACAATGCCCCCTGGTGGATTCTAATTCCAGCCGTACTCCAGCGAGGGCCTTGTGGTTAATGTCGCTCAAACGCCGGCTCCCCCTTAAATCAGCCATTGTTTCGCAGACCGCCCCGACGAAGACCTGGTGTTGCCCAGGAGATGGAGAGAGGGAAAGGAGGGGTGGGTGCTGATATTAATGCACTGGGCATACAGTCTGATGATGAGGGGACTCCTGTGGGGCCCCAGCTATAATGCAGTGGCACTCCAACCCTGATGAACCGACGTCCCAGCATGCCTCTCCGGTCTCCCGCTTCCACCCACCGAGGGACCGTGGCTCCACGCAGGACAACCTCCTCAACCACTTACTCTCAAACAGCCTTTTAATAGAGTTTAAAAGAGGGTTATTAACATTACCTGCTAATTATGTTAAGGACCTAATTAGAGAAAAAGAAAAAATAGGGCCTTTTTTGGTCTAATTAGGTTTTCTTTTTAAGTACACTGATAACCAAGGGAATGCCAAGATCTCCGTAGAAATGAGAGTGCAATGAGCCAGTGAGAGGCTCCTTCGGAAAAGAAGTTAACCCTCTCATCAGCGGAGTTGACTCTATTAACGGGGCCCTGGCAGAGTGCAATTACCACCCAAATCGTTTATTTAGGACGTGTTTATCTGGAGTGGACCGCATCATTTAGCGCGTTATAAACTCGCTGCCGGCTTCATTAGTGATTACAGTTGGTGGGTGGTAATACCTGCCTGATACAGCCAACTGAAACCTGATGCTATCAGTGTAGTGCTGAATTACACCGACGGGACTTAATTTTTCAGCCCTGAACACTTCCTGCTGCTTCCTCCACTCACCGCAAACACACTCAGCGCCAAAGCCACCGCTCAGGCATTGATTATGGGATCTGGCCTTGAGATCACAGGGACAAAACACAAGAACTGTACCGCATCCAAGCAGCTTCTGCGCTACAATGATGGATCCCTTCTAAGCACAGTGCAACGCTGCAATAACGCTTTATATGGAGTTTCTTTTTTTGCGGGATATTGTACCTGTTCAATCACCGTAAGTTAGAGTGCCTTTATCCGGCTCTCCACAAAGAAATCAAATGTCAGCAAAGAGGAGACTTCTGGAGTGTTTCAAACACAATCCAAAGCCGTTAATAGGGTTCAAGTGCACTACTCCATCTGCCTCTGGTAGTGACACCGGCTCCGGCAAAGAGTTCGAAGAGAACGAAGAGAAACAGAGTTTCACGATGCAAGGCTATGACACAGATGGCCCCGAACTTCACCGAGAACCTCCTTGCGTGATTACATGTTTAATTTACTTCTCATCTCAAAATTGTCCACTATGACAGAGCCAATTTGTCGCGATTCTGCGTAAGTGTCAGTCGAACGGGGGGGTAGTGCACTCCCACGTTCCTAATGGAATCTCAATGAAGCCAGAGCCGAGGGTCCACAGGAGCAGACAGCCCTCGCCATTACGAGAAGGGACCCTCCTTCACCCGGACACCTCTCACTCACGGCTGTTATTATCGCTTCAAGCCACAGGCTAAAGAGCCGGGCAGCTATGAGGAAAAAAGCACAGAAGAAAAGAGGTTACTATTACTTATCGCTGTGTACCTTGACATTTTCTAGATCTGGTTTGGAGGGAAATAGGCAGTCTTCCAAATTGACAGCAGTGGACACTGTGTTTAAACTGATAGCTGATCGCAGCCTTGTAGTCATCTCCCATTTTATTTTCAAAGCCTGAATCATAAATAGACAGACAAACCATAGATATCTGGACTCAAGGCGTCACCAGGACTGTCACTTTTTTTGTCTTCGGAAAAACAAGCCTACTTTATTTTCAAATACATTTTGTCCATTCGGTATAACTCAACTCAAATTATGGAAATTTTACAGATGTCCAATATTGTGCAAATTTGCTCAACTGTGATGGAGCTTGAACTTTATAGGTGTTGGTTAATCTCATGTCTAAAAATCAAATACGCCAGTAGTCTGATACTACTTTTGTGAGACCAAACCAGAGAATCCCATGCAGACAAATTTGATAGTGATTTAAAACTATTGTAATAATTATTACTGTACATAAGCAATCTGTAATCAGTCTTCTTGGTACATATATATGAAATAAAAGGAAATAAAATGGAAAAATAAATAAATTAAATGAAAATAGAAACAAAAATAAATACAAAACAAATAAGCAAACAAATAAATAAATAAATAAATAAATAAAGAGAGGATGCTCCTGAGTTTAGCAGTTTGTATATATATATATATATATATATAGTTAAAATAAAAAGCATAGCTCATTTAAAAACAACAGTAAATCTTAAAAGGATTAAACTGTGCACAGCAAACAATGCATTAGAATTGCACAACACTTGCAAGAAAATTATTTTCCCTTTCATTATCATTCCAAAAGTTTTATATATGCTATTGTAATTCAAATGTAGTTATGATAGCACAATACCAGTATTTGTACAAAGTATGAAGCATTAGGACTTCACAAAAATACAAACCCACCTAACTGTACTATTTTAGCCCTTGAGGGGCCTCTGGGAGCGCTTTTTTCGAGAGCAGCATGTTTAATGGGCCAGCGCTCGGAGCAGCGCCGTGCAAGCTAAATATGTTTACTGTTTGCTCAGCCAGACCCTAGTCAGGAAAGACAAGATGAATTTGATTGCTAATGCAAAAATAACAGACAATCATAAATCATGGAAGTGGGAGTGGGAGTCGATGACGAGAGTTAATCAATACGAGCCCTGACTTTGCCATTGTGCAGAGTGGCACTCCATTTATAACAGAGGAGTTTGAGGAGAAACATTATTCACATTAGGGTATGCATGGAGGAGGGCGAGGGTGCAAGGAGAGGGTGCTTAGTCACCGCAGCTGCGGAACGCCGGGAGCGTGCCTGAACACCAGCCATCATCCACGCACCTCATAGCTCTGCAGGGGCACAAACATCAATTCCCCAGACCCCAATGACAATGTTTTCGGTCCCTTCCACGCGTTAAGTTGTGAGGCGACTCAATTGGACTGCATTCTTAGAAAAAAAAAGAGAGGGGTAAGGGAAAAACAATGTGCATTTTGTGTGGCAGATCAACAGAAAAGTTCACTAAATTCCATTTTACTCTGTTGAGAGGCGCTGCTTTCCACGGTTGTGGAGTCTCCTTGATTTTCTGTTTGAAAGTCAGGTAGCCTACTTGATTTGAGTGGGTCTAGGATGGAGCTCTTGGGGTAAATTGGGCCTGGGGAGCACAAGCTGATTTACTCTTGGCTTGACCCGTCTACTCGATGAGCTGAAGGCACAGAGGCGACACAAGGATCTCATCCCTATAATATTTCCCTCTGCACGCTAAAGGACAAGCCTAATGCAGCACAGCCTGGGCAATGCTTTCTCTCCTTCATCTCCTGGCCTCCCACACCTCGGCTACGACTTTCTCATGCTGCAGTAATTTTTTTCCTCGCCAAGCTCCCCATTCAGTGGTTCCAAGTGGAATGTATGGCTTTATTTGAGCTGTGACTGGGTTTCATTGGATTTGTATTGCTCTGAACAGGAAAGGACATTTGAGATTCATCAAGAGCCAATTTAATTCAGGATTCATGGAGTCTGCATCAGTCAACATGCCAGGTAAACTGCGCTCAGTGTGGTCTCAATTTGTGAGGCTAAGGTGTCGCTGCGTCCAGAGACAAAGTACATCATTCCATGATTAGAAAATACTATAATGGTTTCATTTACTTCGATTTAAGGTAGAAATAAGAAATCTCTTCCTTTTCTATCAAGGCGATAAAAATAAAATCTAAGGAAGTAAGTGATTATGATCTGCTGAGGATTTAAACTAAAAATGTATTGGTTGTTTTGCAACTTGTATTGATGCTACTCTGGAGCAAAAATTCAAAAAATTAATAGATAAATTTAAAAAAATAAATAAATAAATCACAGAACGAATGAATGAATAAAGCTTTATTATAAAAGCTGTTACATTCAAAATTCCTGAATTGGAACTGAGGTAGCAAAGAGGAATTGAATTCAGCTTGAAACTATCTGAATTTGATTTCTAATCAGACAGACGGACGGCCGGACGGACGGACGGACGGACGGACGGATAGAACAATAGACGGATGTACAGACAGACAGATAGAGCGATAGATGAACAGACAGAGCGACAGACAGACAGAACGATAGACGAACAGATAGAACAATAGACGGACGGACAGACAGACAGACAGACAGACAGACAGACAGATAGAATGATAGACGAACAGACAGAATGATAAATGGATGGATGGATAGATAGATAGATAGATAGATAGATAGACAGACAGACAGACAGACAGACAGACAGACAGACAGACAGAGATAGAACGATAGATAAACCGACAGAATGATAGACAGATGGATAGATAGATAGATAGACAGATAGATAGATAGACGAACAGACAGAACAATAGACGGATGGACGGATAGATAGATAGATAGATAGATAGATAGATAGATAGATAGATAGATAGATAGATAGATAGATAGATAGATGAACAGACAGAACAATAGACGGGTGGACAGACAGAGAGACAGATAGAACGATAAACGAACAGACAGAACAATAGACGGACGGACAAACAGACAGACAGACAGATAGAACGATAGACGAACAGACAGACAGACAGACAGACAGACAGACAGACAGACAGACAGACAGATAGATAGATAGATAGATAGATAGATAGATAGATAGATAGATAGATAGAATGATAAACGAACAGACAGAACAATAGACGGACGGACAAACAGACAGACAGACAGACAGACAGATAGAATAACAGACGAACAGATGGAACGATAGATGGATGGACAGATAGATAGATAGATAGATAGATAGATAGATAGATAGATAGATAGATAGATAGATAGATAGATAGATGATGGACGGACGGACGGACGGACAGAACGACAGATGAACAGACAGAACAATAGACGGACGGACGGACAGACAGAGACAGATAGAACAACAGACGAACAGACAGAATGATAGATAGATAGATAGATAGATAGATAGATAGATAGATAGATAGATAGATAATAATGGACAAACAAAACTGTTCTGTACATAAATCCTAGTCGAGTGTGCAAAAAAAACAGCTGACCACAGTTAAACAAAACCATTCCGATTTTGTTTGTTTGTTTTGCTTCCTACCAAAAAGTCTCATCCTCTACACCCATAACAGGTCACATCAACAACGTGCTAACCGAGATGACAACAGCACTCGCACACACACATACCCACAAACACTCTTTTCTCAGCCTCTGCTTCAGTCCACTCGTCCTGACCTCTGGAAACGGTTAGAAATTTCACACAATATCCCAGCACAGCAGTGTCTGTGGCAATGCTGGGAGCCAATATGTTTCCATAATTGGGCCTGTAGTGGGGGCAGAGTCCAAGGCAATTAATCCTTTCCTCCTCTGTTGTTTTGCGGCCGGATGGCGGTGACTAGGTACAGAGTAATTGGACAGGAGCACCCTTGTCCCCTCCGCTTCACATTAATACCCCTCCACCCAAGCTTTAATCCCGGCCAGGCCTCAGCCCGCACCGCCTGAATTGCTCCCATGTCAAGTGCATGCAACTTCCACATAGAACCAGCCTGCAGAGAAATGAAGGCAATGCAGACCTGGGTCGGAAAAAGGAAAATGCCAAGGAAATCAGGGATTGAGTGATGCAGAAGGACCCTCTGTATTCACAGTATCCATGGATTTATCCACAGGTGTCACACATGTTTGCACAATGGTTATTTTGAAAATTTTCTTTTGATTCGGAACATTCTTGCTGCTGTTTAGCACTTTAAGGTCAAAGGAGAGCAAAAGCAAGGAGTCAAGGTTTAGCTGGTTAGCCAGTTAGCACCTGTTGTAGATTCTGTAACTACATGATTCTGTTGGCCAAAAATCATATTTCTCCCCTTGACAAATATTCAAATATAACAGTGTATTCTGACTAATTAAATATTTCTGTAAGAAAAATACAAGTCTCATGTATTTAATTGTATTTTAATACAAGTTTTACCAATGGCAGATTTCAAATCGTGTACTTACTTATGGAAGGCCTGGACTGGAGCTAAGCAACTTCCATTAAGATAAAAGGGAATGCTAATGGATAGCTTTTTTAGATGTTCTGTCTGTTAGATATTATAATATCTAGCTTTCTCTAAATATTATAGAAGCCTGGGGCCTACATGCTCTGAAATGATGCTCAAATAAGAGATGCGGGTTCGAATCTGACCTATATTATTTCTCATGTGCCAACATTGTTTCCTGTATTGTTCCTTCTTTATACAAGTTCAAAAGTTTGAGGTCGGAAAGTTTTTTAATGTTTTTGAAAGAAGTCTCCTTTGCTCACCAAGGATTATCTGATCAAAATATAATAAATTTTAAAATGTAATTTCTTTCTGTGATGTCAAAGCTGAATTTTGAACAGCCATTACTCTAGTCTTCAGTATCACATGATCCTTCAGAAATCATTCTAATATGCTGATTTGGAGCTCAAGAAACATTTCTTATTATTATCAATGTTGCTGAAAAAGTATTAAGTATATAATTATTTGGAAAAAAATCTAAACTTCTGGTAGCACATAGTAAATATACTATATATCTGTAAAATATGTAGTAAAGACATTTATTAATGGAAAATGCAAATGCAAATATGAATAAAAATATACAACATATTAAAAAATTAAACTACATTTATTAAAAAAATACAATATATGAGATACACAAATACTTGTAAAATCTTCACAATAATGCAATGCACTACAGGGGTCACTTTGAGGTCAAGGTTCACAAATCAATGAGCTATTATTTTCTGAGTGAGATCACTACAAGCTATTCTAGCATTACTCAAAACACAAAAACACACTTACAGTCATTCTGACCCAAGGTCTGCGAACAAAGCCTATTCTTTCTTTCTCTTTATCTGTCTCTCTGTGTTCTCTCTTTGTGGGCCCTCGCTCTCTCTAATCTCCTCCAGCAACATTTATAAGCCTAGGTGCACCTCAAAAACAAATCAATGGAGGTGTAATAGCACATAGCACGCTTTGTAATTTTTATATCATTAGTTTTTTTTTTGTTTTTTTTCTTTCCAAACTTGCTTCTCATGCATAGAAAAGGTGGGGCGGGGGACGCTGGAACGCACAACGTCACGTCCTCGTAAAGTTTATTTAGTATTCTATGAATATCATATCAGTTATGTTTCCTAATGACTTGGCCGAGGTGATGGTGGACACGGAGGAGGGGGTGCAGGTGCTGATAGGGAAGGCAGAGGGAGAAAAGAAAAAATCAATAAGAGCAGCAGACTTTTCCGCAGCATGCTGGAGAGGGGACCTATTGTGGAGGAATTATGATTTATGTCAGGGGTGGAAGGGCCGTCAGGGTGCGGCACGGACGGAGGTGTGCGCCAATAATGATTAATGCCCCCACCTTCCCCGGCGCCTCCGTCCCCCCGTTCCTTTTCCCACCTCTGTTCCTCTTGCTTTTGCATACTCCTCAAAACCGGGCGTCCTTCACCAGCATCACCCTATTCTGCATCTCTTTCTCTGTCTCCTTATGCATCTCTCTCTTTCTTCCTCCCAACAGAAGGTGTGTTTGGCTTGCAGGCTGCAGTTGGCCATGATAGATTTGCAGCTCCCCAGCCGTGCAGCTGCAGGACAGGGCGGTCACTTTTTAAGCTGGACGTCCGCACTCTGTCTTTGCCAGCCTTGTCAGCGCTCTCAGACCGGAGACAGAGTGTGAGAAGGATGGACCGAGAGAGAGATGGACAGAGCAAGAGAGCGACTGATGAAAGCAAATGAAAAGATGGAAGAGGGCCTGGTGACAGGAGACAGAAAGAGAAATGAAGCTTCTCGGAGTAGAAAAGTCAGCCCACAGTGTCATAAGTAAAACCGTGGTTTTCAGAAGTCAAGATTTACTTGTGTGCTGAAAGTAGAGATGGTTAAGTAATGCTATATAACTTAAAATACATTTGGTAACACTTAGAGACCAATTCTCACCATTAATTAGTTGCTTATGAGCATGCCTTTTATTAATATATTGGCTGTTTATTAGTACCTATAAATTACATATTCTGCATGACCATATTCTGCATCCCTAATCCTACCCAATACTTAAACTTAACAACTACCTTACTAACTATTAATAAGCAGCAAATTATGAGTTAATTGAGGCAAAAGTTGTAGTTAATGGTTTGTTAATAGTAAAAATTCGACCTTAATATAAAGTGTGCCCAGCCATTTATATGACTGTAACTATATATGAATAATTTATACTAGGGATATTACAGTATCAAATTTTATTAATTGATTCCAATACAAGATACCAACACCAAGGTCAGTGGTTTAATTCCAATTGAATCATGAACTTGAACGCAATGTAAGCTGCTTTAGATAAAAGCATCTTCTAAATTAATAATATAATAATATTTTATAATAAATAATAAACAATAATAGAATCGAATATGATATAGAATGCATTACTACAAGTTTTCCATCTTTTGACAACACTAGTTTATGATGTTAACTATCGGTACAGACTGTGATGTCTTGACGGTACAGACTGTGATGACTTTGAAGCCAAACAACTAGAGCAGCACCTGAACTAAGACAAAAAAGTAACCCTGATTAAGTGCTCTACGAGTTTCTCCAATATATCTGAGATTCATCAATTCCTCTGTTTTTCTCTCATTAGATCCTGTTTGAATAACTGAATAGTCCCCCATTTTGAGAGCACAAAAACAGTGACACTCGCGGAAGAGAGAGACGTAAAAGCATTGATAGTTTTCCTGATAGACCTTCGGTCCACTTAAAGAAATATACCAGGGAAATTGAATTTCAACAAGAGGCACTGCTCACACTGAGGTATATTCATACCCCGAATGTGCGCTACTTTGTGAGGGGCACTGAAGAGGAACCGTCGTGTTGAAAGCATTCTTTGGAACGCCTTTCATTATCACCTGGAAAGCAGGGGCACCCTGTGAACTATTCTAATATGTGGGGAGCTGAATGAGGCTGCTGAGGAGGGAGTAAGAGGCAGCCCATTGTGCCCTCGCTCCCGGAGCCAACGCCTCAGCACACTTTCGACGAGGGCAACGGTGCCGCTGCAGTGATTTGCCTCAGCCCCTAGAGGGCAAGCCTAGGTCACTGGAGAAAGGAGACCCAAAAAAGAAAGGAGAAAGAAAAACTTTTCTTTTTTTTTTTCTTTTTTTCCAAAGTACAGACAAACGACAGCAAAACCAGGCAAGCAAATGATCAAGCGGCAATTTGCTTTAAACAGCGCCGTGCGGAAGGTGACGCCACACGGTCTGATTTCACAGTCACAGATAGTGCCCTGAACGTACACCGAAGGAGAAAGGGAGCAAAACAATGGAGGTGAGAGAGCTGAAAGAATAGAGGTGGAAGGCAAGGAGGGCACTGGGTACAAAAGCGAGGCTGAGGGGGGAATATGGGAGGGAGTGAGACTGAAAAGCTCATTTCCACCCTCCACTGCCTTCTTCTGCCTAGTGTAAAAGATTACCCTACAGCAGCAGAGTATAGAGGAGTGCTACACACTGAGGAGGGGGGCACAGATGCAGAAAAAAACACACTTGCACACACGTGTGCACATACACATTCTGACAAACTTGCAGTGAAACACTCTGTCATTGCTTTCTAAATGCTCACACTCACGCATCTGCCAGCAAACACTTTTGTCAAGACATCCAAGCAACATGGGACCTACTGCAGTCAACGTGTCACAATGCAAGGAGAAGAAATTTGTTTTCCATCGGTGGGTCTGTTCTGGTAGGGATAGAAGGGAAAAAATGCTAAACACAAATAATCAACCACAAAAACAATAAAGTAGATAATCGTGTGTAGTTAGACTAGAAGGGATACACTAATAATTTCCTAAGATAAAATATATTTTACTATAATTTATGAAGCATTAATCTAGAGAAAGAGATTTGTTATTGTTGTTATTGTTAACTAAACCTAAAACTATTAAAAATCACTTTTTATTTACATCAGTAAACTTAAAATTGCTAATTGAAATAATACTTTAATATAATATTAATATCAGATGGAAAACATAAACCTGGAAAAAAAAAACTTGAATAAAAATTAGAAATGTTCCCTAAAAACGTTTAGGTTGAAGTACAAACTAAACTGAAATAAAAATATTAAACATATTAAAATATTATATTAATTTAATGTAATATATATTAAAATATATTAAAGCTAAAAAGAAATACATTTTAAAAAAATAACAATAATAAAACTGTCAAAATCGCATACTGCAACAAAATTACAAAAAGAAAACTAAAATTAAAATGAAAACTGAAAATGTGAAAATAAAAGATAATTCAAAATATTGATAAATACTTCAACATAAACAACTCAAAACTCTAAATGAAAAACTAACCAACTAACCAACCAACTAATGTAAATTTATTGGTTATCAGCCATAACAGAGAGAGAGAGAGAGAGAGAGAGAGAGAGAGAGAGAGAGAGAGAGAGAGAGAGAGAGAGAGAGAAAGATTTGTTATTGTTGTTAAAACAGATTATAAAAAGTTATAAAAATAGATTTTTATACAGTATCTCACAAAAGTGAGTACACCCCTCACATTTCAGCAACCATTTTAGTATATCTTCTCAAGGGAAAATACTATAGAAATGAAACTTGGATATATTTTAGAGTAGTCAATGCGCAACTTGTATAGCAGTAAAGATTTACTGTCCTCTGAAAATAACTCAACATATGGCCATTATTGTCAAAAAAGCTGGCAACAAAAGTGAGTACACCCTAAGTGATAACTGCTATACGCCGTTTAACCATGCAAAGCCACATGTCCTATTCATCATGTTCATGTTTTTGTCTGCTTGCCAGAACCATACAAATTTGTGTATCTTGTATTAGAGCAGTTAAAATTTGGTGCTTTGAGTACAACTCTCTTATACTGACCACTGGATGTTGAACATGGCACCTCATGGCAAAGAACTCTCTGAGGATTTGAGAATTAGAATTGTTGCTCTCCACAAAGATGGCCTAAGCTATAAGAAGATCAGTAACACCCTGAAACTGAGTTACAGTACAGTGGCCAGTGTCATACAGAGGTTTTCCAAGACGGGTTCCACTCGGAACAGGCCTCGCAAGGGTCAATCAAAGAAGCTGAGTCCTTGTACTGTGCATCAGGTGCAGAAGATGTCTTCAAAAAACAGACGCATGAGTGCTGCCGGCATTGCTTTAGAGGTTGCAGAAGTGGAAGGTCAGCTTGTCAGTGCTCAGACCATACGCCACACACTGCAACAAGTTGGTTTGCATGGCTGTCGTCACAGAGTGAAGCCCCTTCTGAAGCTGGCTCACAAGAAAGACTGCAAACAGTTTGCTGAAGACAACCTGTCCAAACGCATGAATTACTGGAACCGTGTCCTGTGGTCTGATGATACTAAGATGAACTTGTTTGGCTCAGATGGTGTCCAGCATGTGTGGCTACACCCTGGTGAGGAGTACCAAGAAAATTGTGTCTTGCCTACAGTCAACCATGGTGGTGGTAGCATCATGGTCTGAGGTTGCATGAGTGCTGCTGGTACTGGGGAGCTGCGGTTCATTGAGGGAAACATGGATTCCAACATGTACTGTGACATTCTGAAGCAGAACATGATGCCCTCCCTTCAGAAACTGGGCCGAACGGCAGGTTTCCAACATAATAATGACCCCAAACACACCGCCAAGACGTGATGATGAAGCTGAAGGTGAAGGTGATGGAGTGGCCAAGTATGTCTCCAGACCTGAACCCTATTAACTCAAGCGGAAGGTGGAGAAGCGTCATGTGTCTAACATCCAGCAGCTCTGTGATATCATTGTGGAGGAGTGGAAGAGGATCACAGCAACAACCTGTGCAGCTCTGGTGAATTCCATGCCCAAGAGGATTAAGGCAGTGCTAGATAACAATGGTGCCCCTACAAAATGTTGACACTATGGACAGAGTTTTGACATGTTCACTTAGGGTGTACTCATTTTTGTTGCCAGTTATTTGGACAATAATGGCTATATGTTGAGTTATTTTTAGAGGACAGTAAATTTGTACTTCTATACAAGCTGCACATTGACCACTCTAATATATATCACAGTTTCATTTGTGCAGTATTGTCCCTTGAGAAGATATACTAAAATTTTTGCTGAAATGTGAGGGGTGTACTCACTTTTGTGAGATAATGTAAATATATATATATATATATATATATATATATATATATGCATTACTAAAGAATTGCAAATAAATTAGCTTACTTTTTTCTATTGTTCACATAAAAAGGTGTGCATCCAATCAAACTTTTTGCCATAAATTAATCCTCCATTTTGTATAACCAAGAAGCCAACATGGGCAGATTGTGTGACATCCAAAAAAAGTTCAGGAAAACAAAACACATTCTAGACTACATTAAATACAGGTTACAGATTTGGTACTGTGTGGATGTCCAACATAAAATCTAAGTACTGAAGCAAAATAAGTCAATAATCACTGGCCTAAAACTTACTGTAGTCTCGAACACAAACCTGGCAAAATTCTGATCAGTTTTCCCTTCCAAGTCACCTTAGTTTATACATCCTATGCATGAATCAATTCTTTTTTTAGCAGAGAGCACAGAAGCAAACAGCGCTGGCAGGGCTTTTTCTCCAGCCATAGCCGAGAACAATGCAAAGGTTGAATTGGGTGCCTGCCTCCTCAGTCTCTGGCCTTCAAACACTGTGCAACAATGTAAATAACAGCCAAAGAGTGAAATTACATATAGACAGAACGCTAGTTCCAGCCTTGAGCGCTTGGCCTCTGAAATGCCACATCGCGGCCGGCCGAATCCCAACCAATCGATATTGAATCAGCAAGACACAAGGAGCAAAAGAAGAGGCAAGACAGAGACAAAAGCAGGATGTTGTTACTCGGCTGACACATTGTGCACACAGTCTTTTTTGCTGGCCTGTGACAGAGCCCTCTCTTCACCCTTTTACCATGAAGAGCCTCTGCACAGACCCCATGACTTGTACTGTGAATACAGAAACACCCTGTTCTGACACCTAGACATTGAACTTGGTCTTGACTTCACTGTCCTTTGTGGAGCTGCTGCATTCTTAAGTCCGGCTTGTACTGTGTGGCGATTCAACTCAACACACAGGCCCTCTCAAAAGGTCCAAGGTCAATTTACATGTATGAAACGTATGGAATCGCTTGTCTTTTCCACTGTCAAACTTCCCTAACGGCTGAAACTGTTTGTGTTGCAGCACAAAACGAACACTGCAATAACTGTGAAAGGAAATGAAGTAGGTGTTGGAAATCAGAACGACCTTTGATCTAGAAGGACATATAAATAAATAAATATATATATATATATATATGAAAATGTCTTCATTATCTATTAGTTTTAAGTACATACAGAAAGAAAATCTTGAATTTTCTGGAATGACAAAATTAATCATGGTTAATTAAGTTAATTAAAAAGTTTTTAAAAATCCACATTTTCATTTTTTTCCCTATAAAAAAATACTGAAAATAAACAGTTGCCATATTTACAAAAGAAATACCAGAGAAATACCAAATATCCAAGCCAGTATATGTAGGTCTTAAGTTTGTTTTTGAGTCAAAATATTTGTTGGCTTTTGAGTCAAAAAGGTTCAGTTGATCTGCAAGCTTACACTTAAAAATGAAAAAAAAATTGTGTTGCCACTTATAATCTGTTCCTACTACATGCATTTCTTCACAAAAATCACCTAAATATTTAATGTAGTTTAATTTATTTTAAAAAAAATCAAGGTGAATGGTGATTACTTTGAGAACATAAAAATATATATTTTTTGTAATTTAATAAATTGTTATATTCTCAAACAATATATTCTTTTGTTTATTTAACAATTTTGGTCGCTGCATAATTCCCATATTTCCATTTTTTGTTATATCAAAGCTTTGATGATTTACAATTATTCTAAAATGCAGAAAGTGTCAATCTCCTCTGTGCAAGAAGACATTCAAACAGTGGTTCCCTCATTCCATATTTGGGTTACCATTAAATATAAAAGTAAGCAGCTCAAAAATGACCCATTTTGTAAAGCCATTGGTGATGTTTTTTCTACCTCTGTGAGCCGGTAGATGGGCAGGAGGATGGAGGTGTGCAGACAGACAGTGGCAAGAAAAAAGTTTTCCCGGGCTCCACGTGAAGGTGTAGAGTCAGTGAAAATAGAGCGGCTCCCAGCGGTGTCGCTATTAGAGCTTGCGAATTGTAAGACTATTAACCAGAATTGTAACTTCCAATTAAAAGATGATTCAACACTGAAATCTGATGGATGAATTTTGATTAAATGCAGACCCCATTTGGAGTTGAGGGAGATGGACTTCGGTGGGCTCGGGGTCTGGTTAAGTTGCAACGGTCTAATAAAGATTTCTGTCTTTTCGGCAAATTAAGGTTAATTACTTTAAATAACGTGGCTGGAAGCAGACTGAAAAGAGTGTGCTTTATTCTCAGGACAGTTGTAATGGATAACGCAGGTATCTGCTGGATTTCATGGACGGGCACCCACCAGATACGCATGAAATCACTCTTACTTATGCCAAGGACACATACATACACACACACTGTAAATGAATATGGAGCTATGAGCTCCACTGCAAACAATCCGGCAGCACGTTTTATTAGCTGAGGTATCTGATCATTGACCTCCTGTTCAGTAATCCCAGAACACATAGGGGTGAGTGACAGCGACCATTGGCTAGAACAAGATAAAGGAGGAGGCCACAATAGCCTCAGTCTTCTGGAGATCTGAGTGCAGTATATTTAATGCAGCATTGTGATGTCTCATTGCCTGTTTTAAAGGGATAGTGCACCCAAAAATGAAAATTCCGTCATCTTTTACTCACCCTCATGTTGTTCCAAACCTGACTGACTGACAACACAATGAAAAACCCTGAAGAACTGTGCTGGTGGTTGTAATCCACGGAGTTGTGTTGGAATGTAGACTGATGCTTTCAAGCTAAAAAAAGGATGCAAAAGTACCATAAAATTATGACAGAAGTGGTCCAAATTTTCTTATATCATACAAAAGTTTTGTGTAAGGAACAGGTTGAATTTTGAGGCGTTATGTTGTTCACATTAGGAAAATTTTGCAGGCTTAAAAAGTCTATTGACTATTGTCAATAATGTAGTGATGTATGAAGAACAGCTCATACAGAAGTCACTTTCAAACCAAGCAGCTTTCTGTTGGTCAGCGCAGAGAATTCATGTGGCCAACTTGAACCTGTTGCGAAATCTGTGTGTGGAGATATTTTCGCATGGATTCTTATTGAAATGACTGAATTTTGTCTATGAAAATTTATCAAACAACAATAAATGTTTAATTCTCTACTAATCTTCCTTTCTAGTGAGCTGTTAATTGCTGCAACGGAATCAGTAAGTCGAGAAATAGATGTGAATGAATCAATTAGATAACTTTGGTGAACTCTTGGAATTAAATTGCATAATTACAAAACATCAAATCAAGTGACATCTGAAAATAAATAATGTTGAAATGAATAAAAAAATTTAAATAATAATGTAGAATTCTCCAACACTATTTCACGATCAATTCGTATATATTTTACAAAGTGGTTAATTCATACGACCTCACATACGATTTTTTACGATTTCTGTGAGGGCTAGGTTTAGGGGCAGGGTTAGGGGTGGTCATTCGTACAAAGTCCTATAAATTTTCCACTGCGTAATATATTTACGATTTTTCACAAATCATACGAATTTGTACTAGTGAGGTCATACGAATTCTTATGAATTAGCCACCTCGTAAAATATGTATGAATTGCTTTGAGATTGGGTTGAATTCTCAGAATTTCACTGTTCTACCACTTGGTTCCCCAATAATTTTTAGTGAATGTATCAAGTCACTTTCTGAATTTTGAGACAATATTTTTTGACACCGTACTGTAATCAAATCATTGAATCGAAAATCAGATCATGAATGAATCAATTAGATCAGTTTTGTGAACTGCAAGAATAAAACTTAGGCAGCGGCTATTTGCACTAAGTGTAAATAGCGGTAGATGATATTTACACTAAGTGCAAATAGCAACAGATGCTATTTACACTCAGTGTAAATAGCAATTAAATGCTATTTACACTAGGTGCAAATAGCATATTTTTTAGCGATAGATGCTATTTACACTAAGTGCAAATAGCAATGGATGCTATTTACACTAAGTGCAAATAGCTATAAATGCTATTTACACTAAGTGTAAATATCAGTTAGATGCTATTTACACTGAGTGCAAATAACATATTTTCTTAGCGATATACTATTTACACTAAGTGCAAATAGCGATGGATGCTATTTACACTAAGTGCAAATAGCAATGGATTCTATTTACACTAAGTGCAAACAGCAATGGATTCTATTTACACTAAGTGAAAATAGCTGTATTTTTTAACGATATGCTATTTACACAGTGCAAATAGCTATAGATTCTATTTACACTGTTAAAACAGCAGGATGTTCTGCTATTTATACTACTTATTGCAAATAGTAGCAATTATCTGCACCTCAGTATATTAGTACATTATAAAACAGTACGCAATAATAATGTATTGAGTGTAAATTATAATTTTAATTCAAATTATTAAAAGGATGCCACCTTATTGGGACAATAAAGCCCTCCCTACACCTACCCTAGCCCTACCAGATACTTTATTTTCAACTTTATGATTATTTCCTTCATTTTTATTGAAAATAAATGCCTTTCCGATGCGATATGAGATTTGAAAAGGGAGAAAAAAAGTTCGGTAAAAGGCGGATTCGAACTCGAGTCGATCGCGTCAAAAAGCACGTGCCTCACCATCTACGCCACTGAAACTGATGCATCACAAGTGTCTTTTTTCAGTGTTGACTATCCCAATCACACATTGGTGGGCGGAGTTAGTGTAAATAGCCTCTGCCAACAAGGCGGGCTATTTGCACTTAGTGTAAATAGACACTCCGTAAAACTTAAGTGTTAAAAAAATCATCAAATCTGACAATAAATAATCTTAGACATTTTTTCACAACTCTTCACAAATTTTCTAGCTATTTTATAATGGCATTTACCCAATTGGTCCTACAATATTTTTAGTATATGTAGTAGTATAGAATGTAGTAGAGGAAGAGGCCTAATTTTGAGCTGTCACTGTCCAATAATCTTACTTTCCAGTGAGATGTTAACTGATATAGAAGAAAAATAGTCATACAGGTTTGAAACAACATGACGGATAGTAAATGACTTATTTTGACCATTTCATCTAATAACATAATATCAGTGTTAATATAGTCCAATTAGTCATAAACTTTGCCTGCTATCCAATCGTGCTAATCTTAAATTGATTCTGATTAGCGCTCTGCTAAATGTTTTGAAAGCTTCGTGATATGTACTCTCTGCTTGCACAAGTCAAAGGTCACACCCCAACACAGAAAAGGGTGTGTGTCTGTGTGTGTCGAGAGCCTGGCAAGCAGTGTCATGGAGCTGCGCTGCTGTGATTACTGATGATGTCTGCCATTGATCAGCCAAACACAGTGGGAAAGGTAGACACACAGCTGGGACCAACATGGGTCTCCATGACTTTATATATTTACACATCAGAGTCCACTATAGAGCGTTCAATGCTCCAGGACATACTGCTAATGTAAACAAGTCACATTTACTAGTGCCTCAATATCCCACCCGCTCAGACAACTTTATGAAGCAAAAGGGAACGTATTCCTACATCCTGCCTGCAAAGTTGGTAAATGTGAGGACAGGCTTTAAACACAGCGCAGAACAAATGGCAGCCTTGCACTGGGAGTTTGTATCCGATCGCATCCTTTCCACACATTACTTTTCAATTTGTAGCTATAGTATAAGTCTCCGTTAGCCCTCTCGCAGGCAAAGGCTGCTGTGTAATTGACAATGACAGAGAGCAGTCAGACTTGATTAGTTCAAGCTTGGTAAGCAGTTCATTACTCCCGGGCTGGCAGAGATAAGGGGGGTGGCAAAGTAGTTGAACCCTCCAAAGAATGGGAAATTTCATGGACTGGGTCCTATTTTTGTTTATGATGTTATATAATTCTAAGGTTTATATCAAAATCACAGATGAAATCATGTTTTTTACAAAGCTAATACATCATGTTTTATGTACTACTGTACATATAGTGGCCACTAATGTATTTAGACACTTAAAGTGACAGTTCACCCAAAAATGAAAATTCATTCATCATGTTGTTCCAGTCCTGTATGGCTTTCATTCTTTCTTCTATGAAACACATTCTTTTTATTCAGTAAGGATCCATTAAACTGATCAAAAGTGACTGTAAAGGTATTTCTAATGATATAGAAGATTTCTATTTCAAGTAACTGCTTATCTTTTAAACTTTCCATTAATCAAAGTAAAAAATGTATCACAATTTCCACAAAATATTAAACAGCACAACTGTTTTCAAAATTGATTGTAAAAGATTACAAAGAAATGTGGCTTGATATCAATGTATATGTAATGGCTGCAGAAAATTCAGCCATCACAGGAATAAACTACATTTTAAAATGAAATTTTGATATAGAATACGGCTTTAAATTGTGAAATACTGTAATATTACAGTATTTCACAATATTACTGTTTTACTGTTTTTACATCCATGGTGAGCATAAGAAACTAAAATGCACTCACACATACACAATACACACACTAATTATTTTATCTTAAATTTGAACAGTATACCTACTGCTTTGCCCTTTATAATCTAACAAACTGTTTTTGGTTGAAGATTGAGCTTGAAAAGTGTGTTTGTATTATCTTTAAAATAAATGACACTTATTTAGATATTTTAGTTATCTAGTGTACAGCTTTTAATATTTATTTAGTGGCATGAAAAGAAGCTAATACAGAAATTAGACTAAGAAGTGAGAGGCCTTTTTATTATTGACACCATTGTCTCATGTACACAAGCTTGCAAGATTTCTATGATATTAAGATGTGTTTTTATGCACATTTTATTTGTGCGTTTCATCCTACTGCACATTGTGTTGTGCTATTCTGAGTGTCCTTGATATAAAGGTTCAGCTACTTTATACTTTATATTAATATCTTCAACGAAGAATTGAACAAATATTTTCTTTCATTATGATCCATCAGTCTTTGAACATACAAGTACAAGAATATGTTTGTTTTGTCTCAGCAAGCATTAAAAGCTGTGACTTCTCAAAAGAAATGAATAAACAGTATATTCAATAACTACTCCAAAAGAAATGACGGCAGTGGAAAGAAACAAAATTTCTCTTTTTTAATACTTCTTTTCAGACCTTAACTTTGTAAGTGTTTCTTTATTATTATGTGCAACATGAAAGCGTGGCAACAAAAAAATAACCTCTTTAGGTCTCATTCACTAAATTTCAGGATAATATTTTGCACCAACTAAAATTACATGTACACAAGAACCACATTGTAAGTGGGTTAAGCTGAAATTTTTATATTATTATTATTATTATTATTATTATTAATACTACAGAATAACAAAAAACGTGTTACAGTTTGATCTAGGACAGGTTCTGCATAACATGTAGCCAATCATGTGTGAGTGTATGCAGAGAGTGATAAATGGCTGTACAGAAGAGGTTATGCAGAAAGCCCTTATGAGGAGACAGACTGGGCGTGTCTTATGCTAATTACTAACTATAAACATGCCCACTCTCATTTAGAGTAATCTGAACTCATCAACATTAGAACAAGACTACACACCTGTTGTGAATGCATTTAGCATGTGAACCTTTTCTGAGTACAGAAATAAGAATACTTGTACACAATTATTAGTGAATAAGATCCTTTGTCTTTAAATTGCACTAAAGAGACCATTTTTACAGTCCTCATCCTGTCAGACTGTCCATATACCTGCCAGACAACGTGCTTGTGAGATTATTTCTACGTACATTTCACACTGAAATTAAACGTGCTAACGTCTGACTCCGTTACGAAAGTCTTACTGAAGAGGATCATTACGACGTGTTAAACAGGTGAGATAATGAGAAGCAGAGACGCTTAAGAGATGGGAAGAGAGGATGAGATACAGATGGGAAGAACTGGAGAGAGTGTTTTCGCCATGGCAGAAGCAGCCCTGTGAAGAATTGCAAAAGCCTGGGCTTTAAAGCAGCTGACAAAAGGCCTGTCCCGAACGATTACATGATCCAAATTCTAATCAAACATCATTTACAGCTTGTTTTATTTAGGCCTCTTGAGAGACTGTCCCTCCTGCCTCTTTGCCATGGCAACCAGTGTCTCATTTCAGAAGTGTCATGCCACATTATCATCTGGCTAGCTCACACACTCCGCCTGACAACTTCGCCCACCCTCTCTCTTTCTTTCTTTCTTTCTTTCTGGCTACCTCAATTTTCTCTATTTTTCCCCCTTTCTTTTATCAGCCCATGGTCAAGGCTTTACTACAGTATCTCCAGTGGTGGAGATAATGAATTACAACTACTCATGTTACTGTAATTAAGTATTTTTTTCGGGTACTTGTACTTTTTTGAGTATACTTTTAAAGCTGTACTTTTACTTGTACTTAAGTACAAATTAAGCAAAATAATCTACTTTGTTACTTTTAAATCATAGTCCGTTACTGAGTAGTCTACGGCCACAATTTGAATTGGTATTCAAACCTTTGACAGCACTTCAGTAGCCAATAGAGATATCCGAACGCAAACGGACTAATAAAAGCCCTGATATCTGAACCTGGAACCGCCGCTGCAGCAGGTGAGAGGAGCTGATCAGACAGTGAGGGAGCCCAGCGTAACTTATGGACTCAAAGTTTAGAGAAACAAACTACATGGTAGTGTTATCATAAATATCTATATTTTGATACCGATGCTGAAATATCTGACACAGTTCCATTACTCATTTTCCACAATATCTACCCACTCTCTCCTCATCAGACAGTGAGTTTGACACGCATCGCCTCCTGTCAGTTAGAGAGTCTGAATGTCTGCGCGGGATTGCAGGTATTCTGCATAATTTTAATCATTCGTGCGCAAATGTGGCGAGAGCTTTATTGTAACATGAGAAGAACACAGTCATGTAATCGCAGAAAACTGGATGCGAGGTCTCAAACAGGCCTAATTTTTACAAATGAACTGCCTGTCCTCTCACTCCGATATTGCTTGTGCGAACTCTCTCCGTGCTAGAAATTATTCCTCTTTGCTCCTACTTTTAAACTTTGTCAAAAGTTATCAACCATTCAGAATAGATCCACGCCTGACCGATGAAAATGCTGCTGGAAATTTTATTGGCTGTAAGTGAAATGTATCAGAAAGTCTTTCAACAATCAAAGATAGAACTTTTATTTCTTTACAATGTATGTATGCTAGAAATGTTTCGGAATGGGATATTTGTATGATTTGTACATATAAATATCCTAGTCTGCCTAACTGCATCACTACATTGTACAGACATTGCAGGTCAAAGCCATCTGATGTTCCATTTATCTAAATAAACAACATATGGCTCTTAAAACACTGCCTATAAAAATTCAGTGTTGTCATATTTCGAATACCTCAACTGAATTGAGGACATTTGTTTTATAATTTTTATTTTATTACTGACTGTGTGCTTGTCTTTTTTTCTTTTTTTTTTTTTTTGTAAATTCAATTCAGTTTGAAATCAAATTTTAAATCATGCTTCCTTGTGCTGTAAGCTTTTGCAACAAAGTTACCCTATTTTAAAGACACAAATACACAGAATGAGCAAATGTATAAGACTGAGATTTTTGTAATGGTAAATGATCAATGTTTATATGTATGTACATAAAGCCTATATTAAAATTGGTTTATCATATAAAGCAAACATGTCTTTTTAGAAGACTTGGATTAAACCATTTAAAGCTTGGAATAATGATTGCCTTGAAAAAAAAATGGATGGACAAAAAAAAATTTGACATATTAAAATATCTATATGGCAGTATACAGTATAGTTTTGCCAATGGTATTGAAAATGATTAGTAGTCATGAAATCAAAAATTGTCCTACTTACTTTTTTAGTGCACATTACTAGTCTTGTGGTGAACAATTAAACTGTGCAAGTCAAAAAAAAAAAAAAAAAAAAGTAGGTCATCATAATCTTTAATCAAAAACTGAAAATATGTTTCTGCTTTGGAATGCCGTTCTTGCACTGATGATGTTAGTTTGATGGCTTGGGGAGAATCCTCTTGTTAAGTATGACGTAAGGACTGTTGTTTCCGGTTCCAAGCCTCTACTCATTTCACTTGAGAATCCCATCTCAACAGCCATTTATGAACACTATTTAATTAATATTACATATTTAAGCTAAGCATTTAAAAAGCATTTAAAAATTTGCTGTGCACACTACAGTCTCTGTGCTCACTAATATTTTAGCTGAAACACTGTCTGGCCATCAGGGATTTCAGTATGGAGATAAAGGTTAGGGTTATCATTTTTCAGTATTACATGACATTGTGGATGTATATTAGCACAGTTGAGCAAGAGGTGGTGTGGAGGTGCACCACAATAAAACCCCACCCTTTATTCAATATTCCGTTTCATTTGGAAATACATCACAACACTGAAGTCAGTTGCAACTTCTGGTTCACAGGTACTTTAATATTGATATTTTCCAAGGTATTGAAGTTAATAATTCCTGTATCATGACTACTAATTCATGTACTTTGTCAGTAAGATAAAAGAGGGTTTTGTTCAAAGTAGCTATTATCCACATAGATCTTAGATATAAATGAATATTTTTTGGTAATTCATTAAACAAACATCGCTGGCTAAAAAGTAACTAGTAACTAGTACTGAGTACTTTTTTTTTTTAGAAGAGTACTTTGTACTTTTACTTAAGTATTGTTTTGGCACTAGTACTTTTACTTGTAACTGAGTATTATTTCAGCAATGTAACAGTACTTGTACTTAAGTACAAATTTTCAGTAGGCTACTTTTTCCACCACTGAGTCTCTCAACATAATGCATTATATCTCTTGGTTTCGACATGCATTTCTCGGGGGAAAAAAACAAAACAAAAAAAAAAAAAAGCATTAAAAATTACTCTAGTCTTACTTATTTTAAAGAGATAGTACTGACAAATTACAATTCTGTCATCATTTAAAAATAAAAGTCATCATTTACTCGTATATCTGCAGAACAAAAAATGTGTTTTGAACCAAACAACATTGGAGCCCATTGACTTCCACTGACATTTCTCAAAATATCTTCTTTATTTCTGGTGGGGAAAAAAAGCATACAAAAGTGTAAATCACTCAAGTCCTAATGATGTTAAAGAGGTAGTTCACCCAAAATTCTTTCATCATTTTCTCATTGAATGTCAATCCATATCTGTGGAACAAAAAATGCTCTGAAGAACTTTGGGAACCAGACAAAATTGGAGCCACTGACGTCCATTGAGATTTCCCAAAATATATTCTTTTTCAGGTTTAGAACAACATGAGGGTAAGTAATTGATGCCAATTTTTACGTTTTTCACTTTAAGTTAATAACGCCTTACAACACATGACACTATACACTGTGAAAAAGAAAGTGGGGAAAAAAAAAAATTGGAATTTTTTTTTTTTTTTTTGAAGCTCTAAATAAAACAAAGATTAGTGAAGTACATTTTATAAGAAAGTACCATTTCAGTTTTCCTACTTCAAAATTTCATGCTTAATTCAATGTGCCCTATTTTAAAGATCTAAGCGCATGGTCTAAAGCGCACGGTGTCCGAATCCACTTTTTAACGACAGGAAAACGGTCAGCGTGCCCGGACGCATGGTCTAAACGGGTTGTCCCTATTCTCTTAATGAGTAATGGGTTTTTTGGGGGCGTAACGTGCAATAAACCAATCAGAGTCTCATCTCCCATTCCCTTTAAAAGCGAGTTGCGCTCGCGCCATGGCAGATTCGCTATTTAAATGGCGGAATTTTAAGGCACACAGACTGAACGCCTCTCCAGAGAGCAAACGGATCTGCTCATGTGCGAGCAAATAGGTAGGCTAATTCAGATACACGCAATGACTATCCATTATGACATTTATGACATTTTTATATTTATGTAGCCTACACAATAATATTCTTTTACAATGTAATCCTTTAATTTTTTATATTTGCCATGTTTGTGTGCTGCTGCGCGTCCCTGTGTGTAATAAGCAAAGTGAACGCGCATTGTGGACCCGCCCAGAGGCGCATTTTCTACTAACGCGCTCTTTAAATGACAAAAAAAAAATATTGCGCCATTGACTGTAGACTAGGTTTGAGTTGGTCTATGGCGCAGTCTATTTTCAGTTCCTCAAAATAGCAACGTGCTAACAATGCGCCTGAACACACCTCTTTTTTAGACCAGCACGCCCATGGGCGCACAAATGGGCGCAAATACATTTGCTATTTAAACAATGCGGCGCAGGACGGGAAAATGAGAACTGCGTCGGGCTGAAACTAGCAAAAACACTTGTGCCGCGCCTTGCTCTGCATTGCGCCGGGTGTATGATAGGGCCCATAGTGTTACTTGTAATTGTTTGTGAAATTTTCTAGTAATTTCTATGAAAACTGTCTCTATTCCAATTTAATAAATAAAATATATCTTAAAACTTTATTTGCATGCACATTTAGGGGGAATAAAACATAAAAAGCTATAATAATAATGACAACTATAGTCTGCAGTAGTTTAACGACCACTTCCTTTCTTTATATAACCAATAAATATACCAAAGGGGCTAATTATGACCCATAACATTAGCATAAAGGCAATTGGAGAGCTACTGCATGATTTTATTGGTAATATGTTGCTAATAATCTACTTGCACTGAAAGGTTGGTCAGGGACGCTGTTAGTAAAGTAATATATATCATGCAGCGATGTGTATAAAGAGCTTGTTTCTTGTTTCTTCAATGTGTACGGCTTGTGATTGGTATGATGCACACAGCTGGTGGCTTCTTCCGTGCTGCCGCAGTCTGAATCACTCTGCTAATTGTCAAGATGGATTGCCTACATACCGTGCAGCGTCTATACACTCAAACAGACATCATTTTCTAAAGATAGCTGCCATTTAAAGCAAATCAGGCATCTCTTATGCCGGTCCCATATGTAGCTACGCATGCCCGTCGCAAATGGAATACGATGGCACACTCAAGACCCCAATAAACGCGGCAATTTAGAACAAACGCAAACATTCTTAGCACAAAGACCAATTTCTTGAGAAATAAACGGAGTGTGCCGCTGATTGCACACCACATCTGTCCTTAAATCAACTAAATTTAAACGTGACAAAAATACAGGCATATGGAGACGGTGCAAGCCCTGCCAGGGGTGGGCCTCCTGTTCATGTAATTCAGCATGCAATGCAAATTAGAGCCCTTCTTAGAAGAAAAACAAAATTGCCGCCCTTGCTTTCTTAAATAACAAGCCTCATCGCGAGCTTGGGCCTGAAGAGAGAGAAAGTAATTTGAGAGGATATTTGCTTACATGTGTATCAGTAATTTGGTGTATTAGGACGCCCCCTCCCTGGACGCGTGCGGGCGCGTGTGGAAGTGTCTGCATGAGTGGCACCACGCAGGCACATGCGCTGCCATGCCACAGGACGGCTGCTGCTGCCTCGGTAACGCTTCCTTCCTCCTCCCTCCCCTCCCTCCTCGAGCTCGGTGGGAATTAGATTCCCATCATCAGAAGCTGCAATTTGCTCAAAACAATGTGAAATCATACGCCGGCGTGTCTGGACAGCCCCGGCTCCCGAGGCGCGCAACACATATGCAGATTTCTGGATTAATGTCCCCTGCGTGTAGGATGGAGGACAGGGAAAATCAAGTGAGGGAGGAACGCGTGGAGAGAGCAAAGAGGAAAACGGGGAATGAGCAGGCTAACAGGACCAAGGCTTCTTCTATATTGGCTTTTGGTGTTTCTGCTTGTACTTTTATTAGATAGTTATGTGAAAAATGAACATTCTGTCATTATTTACTCACCTTCATATCGTTCCATACCTGTATGACTATCTTTCTTCTGCGAAACATAAAATAAGATATTTTGAAGAATGTTTCTGTCCAAACAATGAAAGTCAATGGGGTCCAGAACAACACTGGACCCCATTTACTTTCATAATTTAGTCAAAACACCAAGACATCTACAGAAGAAAAGTCATACAGGTTTGGAATCACGACATGAGGGTGAGTAAATGATGAATGATGAATTTTCATCCCTTTAACTGTAAGTAAATCAGCAGTAAGAACAATATTTAAGGAATATTCGGGGTTAAATAAAAGTTCAAAGACTCTCATTTTATTACAACCTCATAGGCTGCCATTTTCTCCATTGAAAATGAGAGCAGACATTTTTAAATAATACTTCACACGGTCCTTTTCAAGTAATAAGAGCTACCACATCTGACAAGCACCAAAGAAGCCCCAAAACTCCATAACAGTGCAAAAAAAGCTTTCCAAATCATTTTAAAATAATAATAATAACAATAATAATTCACTAATTATTTAAAGAATTATAAATCAATGGGCCTTTAATCGTCAAATTTAGGTCCAGATTTACGAACAGCTTGCACCAGTGCAAACCGTCTTTTGGCGTTAAAGTAGTAGTACTGTCGGTAATTACTAAAGATGTGCAGTGAAGAATTAGTGCTGAAAAGAAATGGACAGTTATTTTTGTGCCTGACCTTCCTGAATATGCATTTGTAGGAGTTTCCCTTTAAGACACAAAATTTATGGGAGGAGAGTATTAAAATGAATCACGCAATGCAATTTACTAACGTTTGCGCTCATCAAATTACTGGTATTTGCGCCATTATTTAACGCCGAAAAAGCATGTCTTAAAGCAGGCACTAATTTGCACTGCTCTTAGATTGCGCTGGTCATTATGGAAATGATCTGGCTGCGTCTGTGTTCTTTAATGTGCGCACTGTCAGTAAATCACACACAGAATTTCCCCCTCCCATGGGCGCTTTTCTGGAATTGCGCTCTAACGCTACTTTGCCCTGTTTAGTAAATCTGGCCCTATGTAACTATTAGTGCTGTCAAATCAATTAATCGCGATTAATCGTATCTAAAATAAAAGATTGCGTTTACATAATCTATATGTGTGTGTACTGTGTATATTTATATGTATATAAATACACACGCGCATATATTTAAGAAATATATGTAATATGTATATTTAATATAAATCATATATAAATATGAATACATAAATACATAAACATTTTTTAAATAGATGTATTTGAGTGTAATTATATATACATATAAATATACACAGTACACACACACTGTGTATATACATATATATTATGTAAACAAACATTTATTTTGTATGCAGTTGATTGCGATTAATCGATTTGGCAGCACTAGATACTATATGTGAAAACCAATGGTGTCAATATCTCAGATCTGCATAGTGCTTTTTCATTCCATTACTAAATTACTAGAATGATGCTACTATAGTAACTGTGATTGTATTTATGACAGATGTTATAGTTTCTATATCTATTAAAACTATAGCTGATACAAGAAAATACAAGAAAAATCTCTTCAATATGTTTCACAGTGCCAGTGTTTCAATCAGAAATACTGTAGGTCAGCAGAATTTGAGGAAAATGGCGCTCATCAAGTCAATTAACTGGGACGTTAAAGACTAAAATACAAATTTAAAAAATAATAATAGTGTGTGTTGAGTATCTTTATTTCAGTGGGCATCTCCTGAGAGGAAAGAGAGAGAGTCTTTCAGTATCACAGATGTTTGAGCGTGTAGGTTCACTGCATGATGTGGGAGATTGTTCTCGCCTGCCGTTGTTTGTTTGTATACCATGAGGCATGAAGCCATGGGTATCACACATTTATGCAGCGGGTATGTATGTGTGTGTGCACATGTGCACCGGTTCACCCTGGCTGCAGAGGCAGAGCTAGCTAGCACACTGAGGCCTGTGGGGAGTCAGGGCTGTTCCAGGTCCCTGCTGTAATTTTCTGTCAGCCTGGCAGGATTTACCTCGCCTGGGGCAACAGCGGCTGGCTGTGGAGCACGCCACCAATCAAGGACTGAACCTCTCACCTCACTGGCCCTGTGTGTGCACAATACTGCCTCCCATCCTTAATGCATATG
The DNA here is from genome assembly GCA_039654775.1 of Spinibarbus caldwelli. Lineage (NCBI taxonomy): Eukaryota > Metazoa > Chordata > Actinopteri > Cypriniformes > Cyprinidae > Spinibarbus > Spinibarbus caldwelli. The sequence continues at coordinate 11,541,691 of CM077253.1, read as the reverse complement.
TGTTTGGGAGTATACGCATGATCGAGTGTGTGACGACAATGAATGAGAAATATTATGTGCATCATACAAATAATTAATCCATTTTGACAAACTAACATTTAAAGGTTATATTTTACAATTTTTTTAAGCTATAGTTATTTTGGTATTATTAATATACTCATAGTCTTTGTTAATATTTTGAATGCGAAAAAAAGGCATCCACCAATTGTTGTAAGAACAGCAATGTGTCTGTCATAAAAGTTTTTTTTAATAAACCAGAAAGAACTGTTGTATAAATACATAATGAAAAGAAATGTATATTATATAATTATAAATAAATAAATAAATAAATATATATATATATATATATATATATATATATATATATATATATTACACAATTTAAAAGTGTTCAATTTATTTATAATTAAATAATGTAGTAATATAATCACATATACAGGTGTATCTCAATAAATTAGAATGTCGTGGAAAAGTTCATTTATTTCAGTAATTCAACTCAAATTGTGAAACTCGTGTATTAAATAAATTCAATGCACACAGACTGAAGTAGTTTAAGTCTTTGGTTCTTTTAATTGTGATGATTTTGGCTCACATTTAACAAAAACCCACCAATTCACTATCTCAACAAATTAGAATACTTCATAAGACCAATAAAAAAAAACATTTTTAGTGAATTGTTGGCCTTCTGGAAAGTATGTTCATTTACTGTATATGTACTCAATACTTGGTAGGGGCTCCTTTTGCTTTAATTACTGCCTCAATTCGGCGTGGCATGGAGGTGATCAGTTTGTGGCACTGCTGAGGTGGTATGGAAGCCCAGGTTTCTTTGACAGTGGCCTTCAGCTCATCTGCATTTTTTTGTCTCTTGTTTCTCATTTTCCTCTTGACAATACCCCATAGATTCTCTATGGGGTTCAGGTCTAGTGAGTTTGCTGGCCAGTCAAGCACGCCAACATCATGGTCATTTAACCAACTTTTGGTGCTTTTGGTAGTGTGGGCAGGTGCCAAATCCTGCTGGAAAATGAAATCAGCATCTTTAAAAAGCTGGTCAGCAGAAGGAAGCATGAAGTGCTCCAAAATTTCTTGGTAAACAGGTGCAGTGACTTTGGTTTTCAAAAAACACAATGGACCAACACCAGCAGATGACACTGCATCCCAAATCATCACAGACTGTGGAAACTTAACACTGGACTTCAAGCAACTTGGGCTATGAGCTTCTCCACCCTTCCTCCAGACTCTAGGACCTTGGTATCCAAATGAAATACAAAACTTGCTCTCATCTGAAAAGAGGACTTTGGACCACTGGGCAACAGTCCAGTTCTTCTTCTCCTTAGCCCAGGTAAGACGCCTCTGATGTTGTCTGTGGTTCAGGAGTGGCTTAACAAGAGGAATACGACAACTGTAGCCAAATTCCTTGACACGTCTGTGTGTGGTGGCTCTTGATGCCTTGACCCCAGCCTCAGTCCATTCCTTGTGAAGTTCACCCAAATTCTTGAATCGATTTTGCTTGACAATCCAATATGTGTGTGTATTTATATTTATACAACAGTTCTTTCTGGTTCTCGAATCTGATTGGCTGATAGGAGTGCGATTATTAGAGTCCAACAGAGCTCCTCCAACCTCTTCACCATTTGTATCAGTCCGCTTGCCGAAGTTGCCGTATTTCTCACAGCGAGTGTCATGGCGGACGCCCAAATCCACTATAATTTTAAAAATAATACTGTTTTGTGTCACGGAATGCAGTTTTAAGAGTTTTTTTTTAGGCGAGAATATACTTGCTTGGACTTCAAATATGCGGTTTGTTAATAAAGATAAGGTCTATTTCAAAATTTGCTTCAACGTTTTCGGAGACGTGTTTTTCCAGTGGTTCAGCGCTCATTACACCCACTGAGAGCGCCTCAGCGCGGCCAGATCTTCTGGAATTTACCGCTGACTCTGTCTCTATAGTGGTTAAACACGAAATATAATTCGTGTTGGGTAAATCTAACGGCCAGTCTGTGGTCTCATCAATACCGCCGCTCCCTATACGCAGAGTACGCAGTTTGTGTAGGGCACCAACTCCCAGTTGCTCAAAAAAAACAAAAAAAAACCACTTTCGTTCCATATTAGTATTAAAATTAACATACATATAGACGGTTTCAACAGCAACAACATAAACAAACGTTACTGCACATGCACGCTTTTAACTTAACTTCCGGTAGACATCCAAATAGAATCAAATAACAACAGCTAAGTCCCTCTAGAGTAGATTATTTTTTGATAACAAGCAAAATATGTTTGCTGCGTAAATCAGAGGGGTTTATTGAAAATGCAAATTCATTCTCTGCCAGCAGGAGGTGCTTTAAAGCAGGAGAAATAGAGGTTTCCCCAGTAACGGCTGTACACAAAGCAGCGCTGAGCTTACAAACGCTGCTTTATCAGGCACATAACATGCAAGATGAAATGAAAATGACATCGAACATTATCTAAAGACAGTCTTCCTTCAGAAATACAGAGATATAAAAACACCCACGCCTCGTTTTGATTTTTAAACGTGCTCATGTTTATTCAACAAAGCCTTTTGGAAAATCGGTCAGTTTTGATATTGTGGCGAGTCGCTACAAATAAATAAATGTATGGGAAACACATCCCACAGCACATTAACCTGAGCCCAACTTCATTACTCATCACTTTAACTTTAACTGCGTTTGTAGCCGGCGCGACTAACCAGACTGATAAACAAACACAGACCGGAAGTTAACTTCAGGCCAGGCGCGTGCCCCTGATGAAACAGTCTATACATAAATAAAAATCTAAACATTAACATATATATAATTATAAAAAATGTGTTTTACGGTGAACGCAGACGCAGTAGGCTAATCACACGTGAAGCAGCATTCCTGCATCCTCGCCCGCGACCGCTCGCGCCTCATGTTTGCAGCTGAAAGCAAATGATCATAATTGATGGACAGCTATGCCCGTGAAAAGACATCAGCAATCCGGCGCCGAGAAAAGAAGAAGAAAAAATGATGAAGCCCGAGCAACACTTTTAGGTAGCCTACATTCATAATCCTGTGAAACTTTTTTGGCTGTTGACATTAATAACATGTTTTAATGTTGGTAATAATTTAACCACCAACAACACTTATAATATTCTCTCTGACTTTCCATGTTCCCTTACGAAAACTAGCCATGGTTTTACTACGAATAAAACCAAAAATCATGGTTCTTGTACCCATGGATGGTAACCACAAATTAACCATGGTTTTGTTACCTCAAATGATAGTTTACAAAGAAGTATTAAGATAATATTTTTTGCGGTTATAAAAACAGACCTAAGCTAACAACAGCCTTTAAAATGACTTAAAATTCATTATATAAAAACAATGTGGCAATAATGATTGGTTAATTAATAATTATATGGTTTAATTGAAAAACATTGTTAAAACAGGCCTACATAATATAATACAAAGTAAACTATTTAGATATTTACATTACATATTGTTGCAAATGCCTGTAAAGGGAGCCAAAGGCCTGGTAATACACTTACAGAATGATCAAGTCCTTTAATATTGATGGAACATTTAGGCTAATTTAAATATCCACTTAATCTTTAATTTTTGGCTACCTTTTTGAGATAGAAATGCTACAGCCTCTATCTTCAAAACATGTGGACATCACAACCCTGAACCCTTACAAAAATTAACCATGGTTTTATCGTATTAAAACTGCTCAATTTTCTTTTGTGTGATTTCTGAATAATTGAGACTATAAAATCAATCAGACAACTGTATTAATAAAATAATAGCCATATAGGTCTGTCTACAGCTAAAATTGTAATTGTACAATTGTACAATTTAATTACAATTTATTTATTTACTTTTATATTTTGTTAAAGTTCTATTTTGACCCCTATAGTAGGTGTTTCTTTTTTTTTTTGTTTAGTTTTGTTTTTTTTACATCCATAATATTTGGGGGAGGGGGCACAACAATACAATCTTGCTTAGGGCACCCGTTTGCCCAGCAGCGGCCCTGGGTCTCATTAAACTATTATTTGTTCCAGAGCAAATAGTTTTGGCAAAATCTTATCATGTTTATTTAAATTCAGTACTGTATATCACAGTGTCTTTGTAAGGTTGACTGAATTGCCTAGCAACTTTTATGATGGCTGTTGTTATTAAATATGATTATTCAATAAATAATATTTTATATAAATAATAATAGTATTTAATAATAGTGTTTAGTACTGAGACATGGTGCGTGTGTTCGTGATGGTGATTTTAGTTACATTGTTCCGCAAATTAGATGGCGACAAGAGACTGTTTTTATGAGTCAGCACTGCAGTAAAGACTTTTACTTTGAAAAAATAAACGCTTTTGTAAACAAAAGTTATTTTTACTTTCAACATCTTGATGCAGCTAACAAATGCACTGAGCAGCGCTGTCATCAAAAATCACCCTTAATAGATGAAAAGATATTGACCTTACGACAACTTTCCCCATTGAACATTCAAACTTATGTTTTAGTGTGTAGGAGACTTGAGATGCTGTATCAGATGCAGGTAATGTTAATCACAGTCGCTCAGTCCATCTCTCTCTCATAATACTTTACTCTACATAATACAGCAAGCTTTTACTACAATAATACAATAAGCTTTCAATGAAGAAACTCAACGTTCCTTTATTACTAGTTCTAAAGTGACGTTTTGGAATTAGTAATGGAGGGCTGGGCTAAGCTGTTAAACTGTCAAATTTAGATTTAAATCTGTGGCGGAAGTAGTTCTGCACAAAAGAGGGCTTTTAAAGACACTCCGTTGTTGTTCCTAATTTATTTACACACTAGTGCCGTCGAACTGTTGTATAAACGCAATATCACTCATAGACTTATAGCTTTCCTATAGCTCAAATAGTAGAGCATGGTGCTAGCAACGCCAAGATCATGGGTTCGATTCCCAGGGAAAGCAAGAGCTGATAAAATGTAAAAACTGTAACTTGAATGCAATGTAAGTCGCTTTGGATAAAAGCGTCTGCTAAATGCATAAATGTAAATGTAATATCGGCACGCTGTGATTACCTATGGCCGAATCACAGCTGTGCTGATATACAGCCATATCGCACGTCTACGAGTGTGATATTGCTCATATACATAATAAATATACACAGTACATACACATATATAATGTAAACAAAAACTATTATTTTGGATTAATCGATTAATACTAGCCTATGTTTAATTTAAATTAGACAAAGGCGATAAATTGTGTTAAATCGCTTTAAAAACGTGTTAAATTGCTTCTAAACTTTGGGCAATTTGAGTGATATTGAGCGTATTTCTTCTACACCAGTAAACATGTAACAGTCTCTGCAAAACTTACCTGAACTATTACAACATTACTATACATGGGTAGTAGGGATGTGCCCGAATCTGAATACGGTATTCGGAAAGGTAAAGGTGTGTACTACGGCAACCGTAAAGGGAATAAATACGATACATACGAGATATACAAGAAAAATATATTTCTGTGCTTTCTCTCACAATTATATTGTAGGGTAATTATCCTGTATATTAACCGCGGGCATCAGAGAGCCGTTATTAATATGCAGGACATTGAAATCACTTATGAATGCGCGTTTGCTTTTTACTTTCACTTTTGAGATTCACGATCACACGTAGCCTACTCTACTACGGAGCAGCACTACTTACCACACATTTCACAAGATTAGATGTTTCTCATCTCAACTTACCTCTCTCTGTTTATGTGGTAAGTGAAATTTTATGTACTGTAATGTAACAGGCTACTGCTAGCAAGCGGCTAACCATGTCCCTTTTGTGGCTCTGTAGAACGCATTATTCGTTTTCCGTGCCTTTCTGAATACGGATTCGCTATTCGGGCACATCGCTAATGGGTAGTACTTCAAACTACACTTTGTATTGGCCTCATTATTGTTGTGACTATGTTGCAATGGAAAATTCATTACTAGACAGGCACCACAGCATGCACCCAGTTGCTCAACAACAAGTGCCAAGCAATTGTGCTTAATTTGAAATGAGACACAAAACAGCACTTCAAGCATCATGCCAGTCTGGAAGAGGTTGGTCAGCCTGACACTTCAAATGCTCCCCTTTCATCCAGTCCTGGCCAGCCGTCCCTGGAGTCTGTGGGGGTTGCATTTTCTGAGGCACATTTTCAGGTCAGCAGCTGAGATGGAGAGCAGGTAGTGGGGAAAAGAGCCCTCTTCTCTTCGCTCTGAGATTGATGAAGCCTTGGCCCCAGCACTGCTGTAAATATACCAACAGCCATGTCAAAACAGCACTCCAACACCCACAACTGACAGCTGGCTTCTCCAAAGCCCCAGTCAACCTGCTACAGACAACACCAGAAGTCATGCAGCCCTGGGAAATAAGACAATCTCAAACATAAATAAGAAATGTCCGTCAGATAAATTAGCACTAATGAGAGATATATAACTGCAGCCATCTTTCCCTCAATAACCGCAATTAGCCTCAGACACCTGCATCAGAATCAAACAAAACCAGCACTTAGCTCTTTTTGACACCTCAGTTCATTCAAATATGCACATTTAAATAAATGATCAGATGAACTCATGGTCCATATTGAGAACAGCTCTGCTATGTAAAATGAAGGCGGTTTTTCAATGGTGTATCATTTACCAGCAGGGAGCGAATTAGAGGCTGATTAGAAGAAGTAATGAATGACATATGGCTAGTCGACGTTAAATACTTGTGACATGTTGACATTTCCTGCGATGCGACATGGTATCTAAATAAATATTTTTAAACATTTCAGTAATGCTTATTTAATTAGCATGCATTTGATAATTAAAAAAGATTGTAATTTTATAATGTCATATTAATTGACTACTTGAAACTGTACTTCAAAAAAAAAAAAATCATTTAACATTTTTTTCTTTTCTTTTTTTATGGCAACCAGATATCATTTTTAAGGATTTAAAATGTGGATGAGAAAATCAACATAAAAACAAATGTTCCATAATATAACAATGATATTTTACCGAAATAACATCTTCTATTGTGCTACAACTAGCTGATCAGGTCTGCAAATCTGCCTAAATGATTAATTTCCACCAGAACCGACTAAAAACAGAGTAGAAAAAAAACCCACTCAATCAGACATCACTGACATTAACTTAAATTATTTAAAACATAAACTTATCTCTAAGCGAAAAACACAAAATTCACAAAAAAGTACTGAAATAAAATGATTAAAAATGTTAAAGGTGGATGTGAGTTGACTGGCTGACAAATTGCATGATTTGGACCTGTCATCTTATGCCATGTAAAGATTACATTTAATATTACCAGTGCTGGCCTGTAGGGTTGTAGGGCCCTAGGCAAGATAATGAAAATGGGCCCCACTAGTGTAAAACTGTCATAACAAATTTGACGAGTGTAGAGAAAGCACATAAATGACTATTTCAATATTTAAGTGTAAATGTGTATTAATTGTAACACATTCAACAAACATGTAAAAAATATTTAAACAAATTTAAAAAAAAAAAAAATAGGAGTGCAAGTGATCTTGAGTAAATAGATACACATGAAACACAAATAAATAAAATATAAATGAAGTATACATAAAACTAAATAAAATAAACAGCATAAACAAAATAAACATACTAATATTCATAAATGACAAGAAATGTAGGCTATTCGGCTTGTTTTTAAGGCCTGATTGATGATCACAAAATAAAGAGAGAAATAAATCTTAAAACTTTATTGCATTAGATATTGGTCTGTAATTATTTAATGTAACACGGTAAATGTGGCTCAATTTTCCCTTATATGACAAGTTTGTCTGTGATCATAGTCATCACTGCATTTATACAACAAGTACTAATACTACGGCAATAAATATTACGTATATAGCAGTCAAAACATCCTTTTTCTGGCTCTTGAAAGATATAGTTTGGATTCCATTTCTACCACAACTTCATTTTAATCTTTCTATCATTCTTTCATTTCAAATACATTAAAAATAGCATCAATGTGTAACGAGACTTCATGACATTACGAGAGACTATTCTGAGAGGCAATATTAAGTGAATTTCAAAACCTAAACTGTAAAAAGAAAGGTTTTCAGACTAACTTTTTCTTTATTTACTAAAAATTATAAAGAACACTGAGTTTTTTGTGCCTGTTTGTAGGGCTACACAACTTGGCCAAAATGTTGTTTTTATCAATATGACTAATTCTGATTATTTTTATTACTAAAAAAAAAAAAAAAACATTAAACAAAACAATAATTATTGATGATAGCAAAAACTGCAGCATGACCGGTTAACATGCAGGAGGCCTACAACTTTAAATGTTTAGAAAGGTCTAAAGATTAATTATAAAATAAATTATGATTAAAAATCTGACAAAAAAAACCTTGATTTTTTTGTCAGAAAATCTTATGCATTCACTAAGAGAGAGAAAAAAAAACTCCTCTACACTGGAGAAAAACTTTGAGAGAAGTATTATTATTCCTATTTTTACCCACAATAAGGTGTTGTGAGCATTAGTGAGTGCACACTTTAATGTTTTTTAAACATTTTAAAGTAATTTAATGTTTCATTCATACAGGAAATCCCTAATATGGACAAAGATATAGGCTATACTATCGCATAGCTGAATAAAACTCAGATAGAGACGTTTTAACTGATGAAACATGGAGACAAATCTGTACGATTGTGACTAAATGGTTTTTCTCTGTTCTTCAAGCCATATCAGGTATTTTTATATGAATAAACTATGCAATGCAATGCGAATCAACAGCCTTTATCACATTATAGAATACTATATAAAATAATGATTTTTCCTCATTTTGTGATGTGAAACCACGTCAGATCACAAAAGGAAGTTATTTCAAACACTCGACTTATGAAATTAATTTGGAGCAAAAACATGTTATTAAATGTTCTCCTTCTTAGACAACAGATTTGTAAACAGGCTCAAAACCTCAAATCCATGCACGCGTTCTGCTGAGGTAAATTTGATCGCACAGACTGATTTCTTCATACGTTCGACACATATGCCGCACTGTACAGCCCTGGTGCGTCACCCTATGTAGTCGGAAGGTGTGTGCGGACTGAAGTTGCGCTGCGCAGACCGATCGGTGTATGATATTAAAGTACCGTGAGAGCGATTTGAAAGAATGCAGAGCTGTCTGCCCTCTATAGCTTTTGCGGTACTTTGATGTCAAACACCTATCTGTCTGCGCAGCACCGCTTCCAGTCGGACACACCTAAAAATCCAATTGACAACCTCACGGCCGCGGGGCCCTCCCCTTAAGGCGGGGCCCTAGGCGACCGCCTGTATCACCTGTTGGACGGGCCGGCACTGAATATTACATTAAAAAGCATAAACTTTGAGTATGTTATTTAACAAAAATATATTGGTATTGTTCACTTATTTAAGTCACAATGAATTCAAAATTGACAATTCTTATTGTTTTATGTAAAATTGTAGTGTTTATTGTAACTGATTCATCTGTGCACATCATCATCATTATAATAATCTTTCCTTCTAGTAATCTGTAACTCACATACGATCACACTAAATTGCAAATAACAACAATCCAATCAATTCCCAACAGACAAAATTAAGCATTTTTTTCCTCATAAAAAAAGCTGTTTCGCTTACAATAGTAAAGATGTTCACAACTTTTGTTGCCAACTTTAAAACTGTGTGCACATCAAGTTAACTGAATTTACTAGACTATCACACGCCATTGATTACCCAACAACTACAGGGCAGAATAAAAAATGGCATCATAAGACCTCTCCAACCACTAACTGTGATAGATAAACAATATGTAATAGCCAAAGCACTGTATTAACATAGCCTTAGTGTGTCCAATGACAAAACCCCTTAGCTTGTGCTCTAAAAAGGACTCCGGCTCAACTCTCTCAGTAAGAATCCCTTTGGCTTAAGTCTAAATTTAATCCACCCCACCAAAAAAAAAAATGCTGTAAATAAATATCAGTTTCAAAGTAAAGGCACCAAAGCCCTATAGGCAGGTGCACTTATTTCAATCAGGTGACATTTGTTAGTTACCCGCACCAAGAAGGAGGCAGCCACTGGCTAACCTTTCAGCAATGAATTATGAGAATTTACCTTCATGCTTCAGTGCTTTTGCTGTTCTGCTGCCTTTAGTGTCTAAATCAAAGGCGGGATCTGCCACCTCGGCACTTTCTCTGGCAAGGGCAGCCATTGCACAAGCGCTTGACGATCAGTGACATTTACCGTGTCGCCCAGCCCACTACAGCAGACAGCACAGAGCCCAGGAGGCAAGCACAAGTCAATTCATGCTCGCAGCCATTTTCCAACAATGCTGCAACATCGCAAACTTGGGAAAACACAGGATTATTTAGACTAGAATTTTGTTTTTAAAATATTAGATTCTTAATATATATTAAGCAATATCACACTTGTCATGACTGTCTTTGTGAGCAAGTAATTAGTAAATAATTCTTCCAGCCAACTGGATGACAAAAACACAATATTGCTTCTGATACTGCATTTATACAACAGTTTAATGAACAAGAAGTTAAATCTTAGAATTTTATCCATGTAAATTCATTTTTCTAAGATGTCCAGGTTGTAAAATGTTCAATAAAACAAGAATTTGTATTCAAAATCACTGGACAAACAACTGATGATTGTGCTTCAATGAACACTGAAACTTCTCTTAATTTGTTCATTGATTTTTATTATAAAAGTTTGCTTGTTTGAACATTGTAAGCAGGACATTTTAGAAAAAATGAATTTACGTAGATAAATTTGGTGAGAACAGCCTAAAGACAACTGTCTTGCTGATTTTTTTAAATTAGTCCAATTATTAATAAAAAGGTTTTTGTTTGAAAATTTATACTTAGAAACGTACATGTTGCCAGTTACTTGACCAACGAAGCCACAGCAGAATTAACCGTTCATTTAAAGGGGTCATCGGATGCCAATTTTACACAAGTTTATATGATTCTTTAGGGTCTTAATGAAAGATCTGTAACATACTGTGGTTAAAATTTCTCAATGGTAGAGTAAAAAACACCTTTACCCTGTCAAAATCAGCTCTGTCTTCAGCACGCTGTTCTAGTCCATGTTTCTTTAAACCCTAGTGAGCTCTGCTGACTCCGCCCCTCTCTTCCATGGAGTGACGAGCAGACCATAGATATGTGTAAATTTCCTATTCGACGCACAGATATATATACGTAGATGCCTCATTAGGGGCTGTTTCTATGGGCCGTGATACGTAAGCCATCCGCCATATTGTAACGGTAAATTTGACGTCATTCACCATAGTAATCACTGAATATTCGAAAGATGCCACAATCCTGCACAGAACGGCTCTGTGCGAACCTACAGTATGGTGAATGACGTCAAAAATACCGTTCCAAGATAGCGGCCGCATCTACGTGCCTGGAGCAGTCGAATGGGGCGTCTATACACGTCTTTGATTCGACCGCTCCAGATATGTTGACGCGTCAGCCATCTCGCATTCACCATAATAATCAATGAATATTCAAAGATATACAAGCGTATAACTTGCTGTTGTCAGTGCACTCAAAGATTTGCAGACCGTTCCAAAAATGGCGGATGGCTTACGTATCACAGCCCATAGAAACAGTCGATAATGAGGCATCTAGGTATATACATATCTATGGAGCATACTACTAAATTTCAGCCGCGAAACTGGCTAACTAGCACATTATTAGGAAAGGCGATTTGCAAAGATTCATAAAAACCCTTATACTCACTTCTTATCTAGATAAAGCTGGATCACAAATGATTTGCGCGAACATAGATGTATTTATGTAGATCGGGGATCGGCGCATTCCCTTCAAAGTGAAAGTAACGTTATTCCTCTGCCTCTTCAGGGGCTCAGATGTCAGGAGTAAATGACAACTGCCATATTCATTATTACATCCAACAACTAAACACTTCAATCACTTTATCTGATACATCTTGTCTTCCCCTGCACCGGAGCTGACACAATGGCGGACAGCTCTCAGCTCATTCAGGGCGCGTCTAAAAGCCCGTTCAGACTACACGATTTTAGCCGATTTTTCCACGATCTGCTTGACGTAGGGTGTCGTGGGGATTCGTAAATGACAATGAGTGTCGGGACGCACGATTCAGTCGTTTCATCTTGTGTAGTGTGTCATAGTGCACGACACCTCTGCAATGCTTCACGACGTCAACACAGAAAGACTAGCATGTTTAATTTTTTTTTCCGTCGTACACGACAAGTTCCATCGCATCTGTGACACTGGCCAATAGGAGCACAGAAGTGCCTTTGTACAAGCTTTCAAACAAGCCGTAACAAAAGAGAGACAACTGTATCGGTCTCGCTAGGTGTAATTTTACAATGGAGGAAATGTTCGTGGAGCAACGGCAACAATACTCCTACATTTATGAGGGACTACCGCGACACAGTGAAAAAAGGTAAAATAAAAACTATTTTACCTCAGTTCTCTTTGACAGTCCATACCATCCTCTTCATGCAATCCAGATTTGTGTCCATTGACAGGTTTTCTTTCTTTTTTGGGCTTTTCTGATGAAAGACAGGGCAAAACACGCCATTGTTTGTTTACGCTCATAGCACCTTCTGTCTTGTCCCGCATTGTATCGATGACAGCACACACGTCGTTAATGACGGCATGCTGTAGTGAATTTTGCGTTCGCCAACCTAAGTAGGCGAAATAGTGTAGTGATGGGTACTCACGTCACAGGTGACGTTATGACTTTTGGAACGTGTCACTTAAGGTGTGGTTAGGAGTACATCACATAAGAAAGATTGGTGGGATACCTAACTTGTAGAACCTTACTGCATTATCAACACAAGGAAGACACAAGTGTAATAAAATAAATTTAATTAACAAAAGATAGACAAGAGTAATCAACAACTAGTAAATGAATACCATGAATGAAAAAGGAATAAAGTGCATAAGATGCATAAAATGCAAGTGATTATGTTGGATGTTGCTATGTCAGAGCTACGTTATCTGGAGAGATAAACTGTCACTGCTCTGAAACATGTAAAGTGAAGAACCTTATTATGCATCAAACAAATACCTGAAAGATTATTTGTTATCAACTGCAATCAGCTATATAACATCTAATGTCAATTAGAAAAATCATATACTGATAATACACAACAATGCCAAGGTCTCTGGAAGAGGTTTGGATAGGTGATAGTTACGTTCTCTGTGATTGAGTGAGCAGTCCGGTGGCAGTGACTTAATCCACTGGTTGTGCTGGTAACAATGCAGTGGGGAAAGGAGCAGAGATCAGTTTCGACAGCCTTGAACATGAAGCGCTGGAGGATGCTGATCTCCTGGAGCACCAAAGGGTCCTAAAATCTGGAACACGCAGATGTGACCCTGAAGTAGGTGCAGAAGGTCCTTAGCCTGGAACACGCAAGCAAAGGTACCTTGGAGTGAAGGTTTGCTCTCCGGAGCTTAACCTTGTTGCAAATGTCTGTGTGTCTTCTGCCTCTCTGGGCTAGAGACTCAGAATTTGGTCGATCTGCTTTGTCTCTCTAGGATGGAGACTCAGGACGTGCTGCATCTGTTGTTGTCTCGCTGGACGAAGACTCTGAATGAAGTCTGAACGTAGATTATTTCTTTTCCTCAGGCTGGAGGCTCAGAATGTGGTCGTATCTGTTGCTGCCTCAAAGCTGCAGACTCAGGACTTGGTATCTCTTGTTGCCTCTACCCTCCCTTTCGGGACTCAGACTCAGAACGGAGGTTGATCTGCTATTGTCTCACCCTTGCAGGGCTCATACTCAGAACTGGTTTATCTGTTAACGTCTTTCCCTTTCGGGACTCAGATTCAGAACGGATGTGTCTGTAACTGTCCCTTCCCTTACGGGCCGGAGACTCAGAACAGGTTGTCTGTTACTGTCCCTTCCCTTACGGGCCGGAGACTCAGAACTGGTTTATCTGTTAACATCTTTCCCTTTCGGGACTCAGACTCAGAAAAAGGAGTGTCTTTTGGAAAGGTACCTTTATCTCTTTCCGATGAGGAGGAGATTGCAAGCTGGCGCTTCTCCATTTCCAGGCTGTGATTGGCAATTTCCATCAGAGTGGGGGGACACGGTGTGGCCCACCCTTCTTTCCTCCTGTGGAACTTATTTGCATAGTCCAAACACACATTTAGAAAAGTGTTACTAAAGTTTTACCAATGCATCATTCACTTACCAAACCACAACCAGAATACCTTTGGCACTGTTATGAACACATTAAGTCCAAACATGATGGAAGAAGATTGAACTGTCATGCATGCATTCATTTGTCCGTTAACAGCTGAGTTTGTCTAAGATGTTGCACTACACGTCGCTGTCACTGAGAATACTTATTTCTCTGAATAATTATAAGATATGTGTGTTGTAGTTTACATCAGTTTAAGGTTTGAGAACATAGTTATGAATGGATTTGGATGGAACTCTGTGATCCCTGTTTGTTTCACCCACTGCTGCTGTGTCCAGAGGTCCTAAGGAATTTTTATGGTAGTCACAGGCCAAAACCTGAGGAATCAGTCTGTTGGTGGGTGAAGGGCAAAAACTGCATTTTGACCAATAGGAAGTCCCGTCCTTCCCGGGTTTTGTACCAAAGGTCTTCTTCTTGCCCTCTAAGAGGTGTCTGGCCGTTGTCCTGGCATCTTTATCTGATGGCGTTCGACAGTTTGCTTATGTTAGTCCACCAAGATCCAATCAAAATGTAGCAAACCTTTGTCCACTATAGTGGTCAGAGAGGGGCCCTGCCATAAACTGGGCCCTGCGATGAATGCTCGGGTAGCATCGTATAGTCTGACATGTTTCTTGTTCAGGACACAACAAGATTTTATGAGTCAAAATCGCATAATCTGACACAGTGACTGTCGTAACCGACAAAAAAAATTGTGTAGTCTGAACAGTTTTGGTAAGGTAAGACGGTTTTGTCAATCAACTCGTGGGAGGGGCCTGTACAGAACTATGTCATTCTGATAGGAATCTCAGAACAGCCTGATTTGAGAAAGGGGATTTTAAAATAGGGATTTAAAAAAAAATAAAAAATAAGAAAAAAACACTGGGTGGATTTTTATCATTATAGGATGGATGTGTACTCACACTTCCAACACACATTTTTGTTCAAACAACTTGTAAAGTGAATTTTGCATCCGATGACTCCTTTAAGGGTTCATTTCTGAATGAATCAGTGTGTTTCAAGGAATCACTTGAAAGAATGATTTGACTCAGTCATTATAACAGACTTGTTTCATTCCTTAATGAATCAGCATTTTTGAACTAAGTTGAATTAATGATTCAGTGACTCACTTATTATAACAGAGACTCATTTTGTTGCTGAATGAACCTGCATCTTTGAAGTAATCAGTTGAATTAATGCTTCATTGACTCATTATAACAGAGACTTGTTTCATTCCAGAATGAATCAGCATCTTTAAACTAAACAGTTGAATGAATGATTCAATGATTCACTCATTATAACAGAGACTCAATTCATTCCTGAATGAATCAGCATCTTTGAACTAATCAGTCGAGTTAATGATTCAATGACTCACACTTTATAACAGCGACTCTTTCGTTCCTGAATGAATCAGCGTTTGAACTGGACTGTTTATCAGCACTCTTGAAATGCCATTCAGCCAATCAGATTCAAGGACCTGATGTGTAATTGACATTCATATTCAACATTACTGAAGTAATAAACACTGCAACTATTAAAATGCTTCAAGAAGTATAAAACTTCAGCTTGAGGCAGAAATGACAAAACTTCAGATTAGATCCAGGGAGAGCAATAGATATCTGCGAATAGAGCATCGCCTCAGGGAGATGAGAGTGGCTCCCAATGTCTGGCTTAGTAAAACCGGGGCCGGCACTTCCCAGACAGTTCTAATTTATTTAACAGCTCAACAGGTAATTTTCCAGCAAAATGCTGATTTTCCTCACCGGCTTCCTCTTCAGCATGTATTCTAATTACCAGTGGCTCTCTTTGATCTGAGGCCCGCACTTCACACTGCTCTGGCTTCCCCGGGATCTCATTTCATTAGAGGTTCATTTCGTCTTGGCTCACTCCTTATTCCACCGATACACATTCAGTTAGGGGGGGAGATACGGCTTGACATATTAACTGAGCGCACTGACAAATACTGTCAAAATACACAGCGGCGCTTCCGCCTGCTCCCCAGAGATGGGGCTCAAAACAAAGTCCACTGCATTTAAGGAGATGGAAGATGGGATTAAAGATGAGTCCGAGTTCTGATTACCTGATTAAAATTTGGAGGCTGGGTTAAAGACTGCAGTATTAAATTACTTTCATCAGCTTCATATCAATCATAGTGCCCGGGCTCGCAGGGGCCGCGCAGGGTATGAGTGGTTTTAATCTGAGTTTGGCACTGAAAGGAGGTTTTCTGATATCCGGGGCCTCCTGTTAATGATTTGAGGGGCGTATCAAGTCCTGTAATAGTTGTCGATGTCAGGGTTTTGTTGTTACGATAGAATGTGACATGAAAATACAAAGCTCATTACAATGCTTGGCCCCTGATAGACTTGACTAGCCTAGCTTGTTATGGTGCTAGGAAATAGGAGGGCCAAGACGGAATCAGCAGACATTTTCTGCACTAATTTTAGGAGATTTTTACATGGTATAATATGTTAGAACTAAACACCTTGATTTTGTTATTAATCAACATTTCTATATAAATAAGCACTGCAACTGTTAAAAAGCTTCCAAAAGAAAAGTACACAACTTCAAGTTCAAAGCTGAAATGTCAAAACAGATTAGACCTACAGCAAGTTATGAATATGTAAATATGTATGAATATATAAATATATAAATATGCAAAATAAATTAAATCAAAAATGATCTTTTTTTCTTTGTTTCTGTAACTCAAACCTTGGGTTCTAGAAAGTGTTTAAAATAAAATAAAATAAAATATATTATTATTATTATATCATGAAATATATGGTTCAAGAAAGGTGCTATATAAATGTTAAAAATTAATAAAAATCAATAATAATAATTATTATTTTTATTGGTAGCTAAAAACAGGCATAAAAAAATAATAAATAAAGGTTGCAGGTTGTGTAGAACTTTGTAAACTTTGTAAATTTCAATAAAACCACCAATTTGTTGTCAAAAACTTCATTCCAGACAAGAAGTTCATATCCCAGGGCCACATTACATAATGGCCTATAAGTACCAGATAACTGTGAATTTGGGGAAATTTTTGGTGCAATCCAGCGCCCATGGACTCATCAACATAACCCCAAATCCAATTTGCAGTTTGGTTAATATGCAATACGCCACCAGCTCGACAGCCCCAGAAAGAAGTCCACACCATTCCACACGCACAGTATTCCTCATAGCTTAAAGTGGGTCATGAGGTACTGCTGAACAAAGAGAAAAAGTCTCCTCGTCCCAGAGCCGAGAGGCGACAGGACGTGGTGCATTAAAAGGGGTCTTTTCAGAACGAAAGAGCACGCAGAAGGTGGCGGTTTTCCGGGAAGGGCCCCCTCAGTTCCTCCATCTGTCCGTCTGTCTGTCTCTGCAGAGGGTCACTGCAGGGGGTGGGTGGCACACCCCCTTCGATGCCCGGAACGGTGCCACGCCTGTGCAGTAATACGGACGGTGCCCTGCGCCGCCATCGGATGGGCAAGTCTGCTTTACCTGCTGCGATTCCATTACCAGGCTGCCTGTTCCAGCGCTCAAGTGTTTCTGTAGCATATTAAACAGATTAATAGAACAATGCTCCGGGGAGCGAGCGGCCTGTCAATCTCGGCTAAAAACACAAAAGCAGAAAATTAAAAAAGCCCATGGCTGAACTCCAGAGCCGATAAAACACGCTGGAATCTGCGGAGGAGGGGGGAGGAACACAGATGGTAAATATTTATTCTCCATCTCGTCGCTTTAGAGACCACACAAACACACTCGTGTACAAAGAAGGGCGTACGGAATCACACACACATGAATGCGGCAGTGCCCGTTTGCTTGGCCTGTTCGTCTGTCACATATACACACACAACATGAACATACATTCACAAACAGATCCGTGCCATTTTCAGTTCTATGTGAAGAATCCAAGGCCAGACTGAAAAGTCTAATAAAATATATGGTGACAGTAATTACGTTTTTTCCATTCACTCCTACAGACAGTATTTAGTCTGTTTCAAAGTGCATGGCGGCTATTTTACGGGCATGTCATGTTTGTGTTATCCACGAATGCAATTTAATGTTTTGATTTAAAGATCTAAAGACACGTCGCACATTGTCCTGAGAGATTTGGAGCAAATTCACTTGGTGCTGTGTTTTATTTCTCCCAGAGATTTCAGAAGATTCAGGCCGGTCTGCAGAGACCACAGAGGCATGCTGGTTTATCTGCTATCTTGATCAGACTCAGCGACCAGAACTGAATTGCTTAAGCTTTGCGGGAACCGATTGTGTGCATTTCATAAAATATCCCAAAAAAGGTTATTTAGGTCATTTTCTGGGAAACAAACACAAATCCACTTACTTAAACTATCAGCCATTGTGTTGGCACATTATGTGAAACTCTTTTTGTCAAATCCACTGGCTTTTCCTTGTCCCATGGCTGGCTGTGGAGACAATGCAGTGCATTAGCAGGTTAATTGCCATGTGTTGGATCACAGGAGGGTCGCCTCCAGTTTAATTGTGCACCATCCTGACAGCTAACCTCAAACAACGGAGGGCCTCTAGAGCAGTGGCCGGGGCCCAGTAGGGGGCCTTAAATGTCCAAGGAGGCTACAAAATGGCTTAAAATTATTTTGTTTTACTAAGACTGATTTAACTTAATTAAAAACATTAAAAAAGATGTGCAATGTTTATTTTTTTAATTTCCGCAAAAAAAAAAAAGTTTTATACACTATAATTAAAAGGTGTGTGGTTAGAAAGATTTTTTTTTAAGTATTAAATTAATGCTTCTAAAAGCAATGAAGCATTCTTAAATGCTGTTCTTTTGAACTTACATTTTTACTTTTTATTTGTTTTGGTTTCCACAAAAATATTAAGCAGCACAAATGTTTTCAGCATTGAAAATAACCATAAACGTTTATTAAAGCAGCACTATGTAACTTTTTCTGTTCAAAATTTGCAAAATGTATATAATGAGCGAGTACATCATGAATTCATCTTCCAAAGCGCCTTTTTGTCTTATCCCGAATCATTACAGTACACTTATAATAAGTGCTTATATTTGGACTATTGTACCCTGGTCGGTTCGTCACCACTGCAGAGTAACACATACCTGTATGAATCGCCATAGACATAAACTTAGAGAAGTAGCTCCGGTTCATTATTCTTGAGCATCAAATCAGCATATTAGAATTATTTCTGAAGGATCATTTGACACTAAAGATTGGAGTAATGGCTGCTGGAAATTCAGCTTTGCCATCACTGGGATAAATCAAAAATACATCAATCTTTTCCAACCTCAACTTTTGAACTTTTGTTTTTAATGAGGAACTTACTATTCTTAAAAACCTCTTAATCATGGTTAATTATTTTAATCAACTGACACTGCCAAAAAATAAAAAATAAACAAGCAGTTTTGCCATGATTACAGCAAAAGTATCATAAAAAATATCTTAACCTACATGAGGCTTAAACATTGTATTGGACAATAAAGTCAAAAAGGTAGAGAAACAGTTCTTATTTCATGGCCTGTGCAGTAGATGCAAGAAGATATGTGATAAAAGCGATCATTTACACCTGAAAAAAATAGACAGATACACATAAAAAAAAACACCCAACCAATAATAACGTAAAATTAGTTCACATGTAAAATGTATACAGCTGAGAAGTAATTAGCAGCAGAATTGATGTGCTTGGGTTTGTGAGCCGCTGTCCATGGTGCTGAAACAGTAGCTAATCACAATCATGCTGCATACAGGCATTTCAAGAAGAGGTTATGACAGATTCTCTTCACTTTCCAGTCACAACCATCCACACCTCCGTTCAGCCTGACCTTCACAGGTGCCCTTTCCTGCTACGTCGCAGTGCAGCCACCTACCCCTCTCTCTCTCTCTCTCTCTCTCTCTCTCTCTCTCTCTCTCTCTCTCTCTCTCTCTCTCTCTCTCTCCCTCTCCTTTACTTCCATTCACTCTCTCTCTTACTCTGATCCTGTCATTCTATCTCTCTCAGTTTGCACCTCTCCCCCAAACACCCCTTCTCAGTCCCCCTCTCCACTCGTTTGCATTCCTCTCTGCCCGCTCCTGGATCATCTCCACTTGGCAGTCAAGCCGGCCCTGTCTGTTTTCATTCCCCTCCAAGAGGACAAGTAATTTGGGAGAGAAGAGAGCAGATGACCACTGGCTTCTGACCTTTTCTGCCTCAATTTAACTCCTCCGTGTAGCACCGCGAAAGTGGCAATCAGACTAGGCAGAAGTGACACCCTCATCTGAGCAAGGCGGAGCCCCACACACAATCACAGTGTCACTTTCCATCACAGCGCCAAGCAGGCTGGAGGGAGAGGAGGGGTTGGCCCAGACACCACGGCCATCTACCTCCATACTAGCTCTTATTACAGCCCTGCTGGAGCGACCAATGAGAAAAGCATCATTAACGCAGGCTGGACCGCGGGCTTGTCATCAAAATGCGATGACATAGTTGGAATGATCCTTACACTTTGTGCTAATAGACTTGGTTGTGAGTGAGGCAAACAGCAAAGTGAATGTGAAACATTGAGTTATACATAAACAAATGTCTCAAAAAACTTTATTAACACTGAATGGTTTGTTTAATTTGGTATAATTAAGCCAAAGAAGAGACAAGCCTACATTCAGAGCATTTAATGCATGTATTTTTATGTAATTCATTATGTATTGTGCGTCATTTAAACAAATCATTTAAAAATGTATTCAGTTCAGAAAATTTAATATTAAGTAATAATTAGTATAATAAAATGTTAATGATTCTAATAATTCTAAATATTAAAATTAATAAATGCTTTTTGCTTGTTTATATATGTGTATTTTAATGTATTATTTATTCACAAGGACAAAGTAAAATAAAATACTACAATAATTGCAAGTCAAAAATTCTGTATGAGTCCACAAATGATTTAGATTATATTATATATGCATAATAATAAAAATGATGCACATTTTATACATAATATACAATAATAACAATAATAATAATAATAATAATAATAATAATAATAATATTTTATGATAATAATAATAATAATATTATTACATTATAGTATTATTTATTAAAGCATATGATTTAAAAAAAATAATTATTCACAAATTAATACATTATAATTTATGTTTAATGTTATATTAAAATAGACTTGACTCTAATTTTAATAAACTTAATAAATATACATACAGTAAAAATACATATTAAATATATATATATATATAATTGATAATATATACACTGTATAATTTTTTTTTTTTTTTTTTGTTTTGCTACATGTAACATTATTATTATAAACTATATACAACAATAATGATATTTTCATTAGTAGTAGTTGTAGTAGTAGTAGTGTTGTTTGGAATTGTACAGCACAATTATCCTTTCTTTTTGCCAAAAACAGAATTACCCTCTCGTCTGAGAGTTCACACTACTGTTTGACAATTTATTCTCTTGGTTCTAGAAATGTCCAGTGGCACCTAAAAGCTTAGAGACTTCATCAGTGCATTTCAAAATGCTGAGGCAGTCGATTATGTTTGTCTGAGCAGACGAGGGAGGAAGAGAACCATGTGGATGAACCGCAGCGCCTGCTCAATATCTGCAAGTTCCAACACTGTTGCTAAAAGACCCGCCAATGTGTGTGGATGTATGTAAGCTGGTGTGAAATACAATGTGTGCCATGCTCACAGGCTGCACATGTTATGGCAAGAGCAGCCATGAAATAGAGTCGCTCAGAGGGGATCTGCTACAAAGTGGCATATGCAAAAAAACATCACACAAGCCACAACACAAACTGGATAAATGGATTACAGAGAGTATTCATGGACTAGTCGAGGAGCGGGAAACTTAAGGAGACGCACAAGCTTGTAACATGATCAGAAATGCAAAGATCTCTGGGAGGCAGATATTGGAGTTCAGAGCTGGGTAGATTACTTACAAATTGTAATCCGTTACTGATTCCAAATTACATGACAAAAATTGTTAGTTAATAATGTAATCCATTACATTGCACATTTTAGGTCTACTTTTAGATTACTTTTGACCTATCACATTGATTTAAATAGGATAATCTTGTACCATATTGATATAAAAATACAAAGAGTAAGAAAATATATTCCATTTGTTGTTTTCAAATGTGATACTTCATTATTAAAATATTTATTTTATAATCTCAGTACTTCAAATAAAAATATATTAGGTGGAAGAGGATCAGATGACACAAAATTTGGTGAATTTGTGCATTATAATGTAATTATAGTGATAATTCAAATAAAAATTAATGTGTTCATCAGTAGTTGATGCAATGTTGAAACACTTCTTAAATCTGAAATGATTTTTGTAAATCCAGTGCTCAAATGCTGTGTAGCACCTGACTATTGACTGATCTGATGTAATCCATAAAAAGTAGGGATGTAACGGTATTATCAATATCGTGGTATCACGATAGCAAAACTGTCTTGATATTATCGTGGTCACATGACGATATGAATATATAAAATATATTTAAAATATAATCTAAAAAAAATATATTTAAACTTCTTGTTCTAACATAAAAGGTCTTTAAAGTTGTGTTTTGGGCCATTATGCTTTGGCACAGTATCTGTCAAGCAAACTAACCCAAGTGTGTTTTCGCTGCACGTTTCAAAGCAAAGCACGCACTTCATTCAGGCGATCAGCTCGTGATCCAATGTTTTCCACGCCTCAGAACGGCTCAGTTCACAGTGAATGCAGTGAACTTGTTTATTGCATGTGCTGTAAGTTTAGTGCGCGATTGGGAACGCAACGGCCACCAGTTATTTTCACAGCAGATGATTACAGCATTTCACTAGGTTTGTAGTAAGACATGTTTTTGTAAGCCTGTTTTCACTGAAGCTGGAGTTTTTCTTCAAAATAAAAGCTCTACTGCCATTTCCGTCAAAATAAAAGCTTAAAAGTGCAGTATGAATTGCTGACAGCTAGCGGTTTAAATGCAGTTCAAATTCAAAATATCTCTTTCAAGTGTAGAAATTAGGAAAAAGTATTGTAATTTCCCTACTGTTGTGTAAAGCTAAAATAATATGCCTATGAAATATTCATTTTCATTTATTTTACAGTGCAATTTTTTTTTACAATATATGGCTATTACTGTCATAGGAATAACAATAGTATAAAAGTGTTGTTATTATTTTTATTATATTCTAATTTGTTTGGCTTCCTAAAACACCAGTGTGAATGTAATTTAGACTGAGACAGTATACCACAAATAAAAAGAGGGTTGAGTACCCTTTAAAGTTCAGGTACTATTCAATTCACTGACTTTCTTTTTTTTCTGAAGTTTTCTTAGTTAAGTGCAGTAGATAGAATAATTGAACTTTAAAATGTACAAAAAAAAAAATTCCAAGTCTTCATTTGTATTTTTTTCAAAAATATCACAATATATATCGTATCGTGGACTTCATATTGAGATATTATCATATCGTGAGATTTTGATATCGTTATATCCCTAATAAAAAGTAACTGTAGTCTGATTACTTTAAAATGTAATTTAATTACAAGTACTTCATTTTTGGAATCTGATTATGTAATCCAGATTACATGTAATCAGTTACTACCCAGCTCTGTTTGAGTTAACCGCAAAATGAACAGCCAAGAAATGCAATTCTGAGAAAAGACTAACATCTTTCTTTCCAACCAGAGGGAATTTACCTGAGCAGGGAAAAAAAAAAATCCTAAATGATGATACGCCTCTAAGGGGGGTAGTATCATTTGAAAAGATCCAGTCATTGTACTTGCTCATCCCCTCTGCGCTGAAAATGAAATTGTCTGATGTGCAAGATTTACCTTTGCCGCATTTGGCCCCGCTCAGGCGAGAGGGTCGCGGCTCCACGTGTCATCTTGTGGCACCATCACGGTGGCTCCAATTTACACACAGAGCCGTTCTGCATTTCAAAGAAGCCCAGCGCGAGGCCTCCTGTTAGCGATCGCTATCTGAGCCCCACGGACGCGAGATTAGGCCAGCTGGAGAAACAGCTCGCTGCTTCCCCCACATTTACATTTTCATTTTCATATTAGATTTTTCCTCCACTCCCCCTCCTGGGCTTTAACTAGCCCGTCCACACACCTACCCTTCCCAGATCTCCCCATAGCAAGGCCGTACGGGCTCAAGCCTGCCGCTCCGTCACTCTCCAGCCCCAATGATTAATGGAATAACTAATGAAACTTTTGATGTAAAAACAAATAATGGAGTTCGTCTGCGGAGCGGCTTTCATCTAAAGAGAAAAAAGACTGTTTTAGCACGACAGAAATAGATCAAAGAGTTACTAATAAATCCATGCAAGAAATACGAGAAGCATTCAAACAATATCGTGGAAAAAATGAAACGACTGCCAGATAAAAGGAGGTTCGTGCTCGCTCCTCGAGTGTTCTTGTTCTTCTGTGGTTTTGGGCTGTGAATCAGAGATACCGTTCGGAGTAGGCTAGACACAATTAGATGTTCTCGCCCTTGAAAATCAAACTCCGAAACGCTGACACTCTAAAAAGAACAAGAAACTATTGAAGCAGAAAACATGTTTCTTATGAAAAGCGCCAACATGTGTGAGCTAGGAGAACCGTAGAGCTTCGGACTGAGCAGGACCCCCATGCAGGGGTTTAATACAGAAGGGATAGTCGTATTATTCCATCGCAGCTTTAAAAGCTTCTGTCTCTCAGGCAGATCTTGTTTGTTGTGTGAGTGCAGGGCCCTCATTCAAAGTGGCACTCAATGGACTTAAAGGGCCACAGTGGTACAGTGATGCATTGCACACATAAACACCAATGACTTGGCCTGCATATTAAAGGCAGGGAGCCGCACACCTATGCATTCTCATCACTTTCTTTGGCCTTCAACAAGCAGACAGAAAAACTAAACCAATCTACCAACAGAAAGGAGTCACTGGCATGCCACAGGCTGACAGTGGCCAAACGGGTCAGTTGTCAGTGTAACTAATGCATGTGATGAACTAGTCGTCAAGAGGCTAATAAAAGCATGAGTTAAATCAATGCTTTTCTTAGCTATCTATAATTTAGTGTGCAATTTTTGTCTGGAATTTTGTCTTAAAAGGATAGTTCTCCTAAAAATGAAAATTCTGTCATCAATACTCACCATCATGTCACTTCAAACTTACTTTCTTCCATGGCACAAAAAATGCTATTATAAACTATTGTGAAGAGTGTACACACTGATCTTTCCCATGAAATAGAAAAATATATCCAAAACAGCTGCAAAAAAATAAAATAAAAAAATATAAAATAAAATATTAAATGAAATATTGAAATATTAAATTAAATTAAATGTATCTGGATTATTATTGGACAAGACTTTTCACTTTATTTATTTACCATTATTATTATTGTTTTTATTATTATTATTATTATTATTAAAGATAAAATTACATTAATAAAATCATAAAGACAATATTTTATTAATAATGACTTAAAACATTTTTTAAATAATTTAAAAAATAATTGTATCTAAATATTGTCAAAATTGTATTTATTATTATTATTATTATTATTATTATTATTATTATAAACAGCAACATTATTATTTTTATTATTATTAATGTTGTTGCTGTTAATAATAATAATAATAATAATAATACTTTTCAGATAAATTTTCATAAGATTATTTTTAAATTATTTGAAGATGTTTTAAATCATTATTAATTAAATATTTTATTTATGGTTTTATTAATCATTTTATCTTTAATAAAATGAACAAAATATCATTTTATTTTAAAAATATTCTATATATTAAATTTCTGTTTCTAACATTCAGCTATTGTATGGCTGTTGTTGTATGTAAAAGAGCTGGAAGAACATTTTGGTAAATGTCTGGTAAACAGATATTATCACATTATTAGTCTACAAATGACTCCGTTATTTAAAACTCTTGAGAGCTGACAGGGGCCAATATATTCTCACATTTTTGTGGATTACACAAAAACAATTAGAATGATCTAGATTTTCTATTACTAGGAGAAGTAGTAGTCGTTTATCCCAGGGTTACTTATAGCTGTAAATGTTTATTTGTGTGGGTAGCTCTGGCTTATCTCCTGAGGAAGAGAAGGAGAAAAGAGACTCATTTTACATTTTCTGCATGCTCCTGGTGGCAGACAGCTGACCTTCACTGCAGACATGCTCGGGCGGGTAACCACGTTCAAATTACGTCCATTCCAAAGGACTACATGAAACGGCCATGCCGCTTTAAAGTCGTTCAATTAGATTATCCTTTTCATTTCTTTCTTCTTGCGTGCATTCAAGACGCAGACATATGGCAAAAAAAAAAAAAAAATGTACACACAGCCTCATATACACATGTGAAGGAACACACACACATACATACACACAACAGACTTGGACATAAAGGAAAGAGATGAGGCAAAAGAGTAAAAGTGGAAGTGGAAATGAGTGAGAAAGTAATAAGAATGACAAGTAAGCATCGCAAACGTGATCTGCAGCCTTGATTCTGGAATGTGTAACAAAATGAACCCTGGAAAGGGAGACTAAGACCGCCTACTTTACACAGTTACTGTTTTACTTTCTTAATACATACCGTCTCATTATGCATGATTCATATTCCAAAGAAAAAAATGTTTGTCTTCATCATCTTTCATCAAAGTGTAATATCTTATTCTTGACATATCTAGCAATTTGTGGATGACTGACATGTATGAAAGACAGGCTATAACACTAGGTATGATAATTGCTAAGAAACTGATTCTGTGAATGTGGAAAACAGACTTAGTGTCCAAATTTTAAATGTGAGCTAAAAACAGAAAACAGACTGAAGAGGCTGAGATATGTAAATAAAAAATAAAAAAAATACTTAATAACAAAATACTTAATAATATTAGTTACATTAGTTAGTATTAGTTGCATTAATATTAATATTTATTAATATTATTAATTTTTATTATTCATTTTCTATTTGCATTTAAAATGTGAATATATATTTAAATGCAAATAGTGAAACATACTGAAGAGGCTGAGATATATAAACAATAACAAAATTACTACAATTATTACAATATTTATTACAATATTATTTATTTATTTATTTATTTATTTATTTATTTATTTTATTTATTTGATACATTAATGCATTATTTTTCCTATAATAATTTTTATTTTTGATTGACATCAGCAATCCATTTTATTTTTCCCCCTTCTTCAACCACCTGATTTTATTCAGACAATAATTACAATTATTATTATTATTATTATTATTATTATTATTATTATTGTTGTTGTTGTTAAATATAATTATAATTTTCATTAAATATAATTATAATTTTCTATTTGCATTTAAAACGAATATATTTTAAATGCAAATAGCGAAACATACTGAAGAGGCTGAGATACATAAACAATAACTAACCTAAAAAATTATTATATACTTATTTATATAATAATAATAATAATAATAATAATAATAATAATAATAATAATATTATTATTATTATTATTATTATTATTATTATTATTATTATTATTATACATTAATGACGCATTAATGCATTCTTTTTTTTTTTACTACAATAATTTTCCTTTTTGACTGACATCAGCAATCCATTTTATTTTTCCCCCTTCTCCAACTGCCTGATTTTAGTCTGACATGTTACAGCCAATTTTAATGATCCAATATATCCCATAACATCAGGTGCTGTCAAACATTTTTTTCTCATTAAATATCCTGTCTCACGCAGAAACATGTCACGTTATGGAAGTGAAGTGGAGTTGCAAACGCTTCATCATGGTGCCCCTTACAAAAAAATACTATGGTATTAACTTGTTTTTTGGACTTAGTACTAATGAAATACCACATTATTTTTTTCTCTTTGAACCATTAGTAATATTATGGTACTATACCTTGGTGTAACCACAGTACATTTTGTAAGGGGTGAGAGGAGAAAAGTCCCTACTCTTCTAGCCTTGCTCTTTGATTCACCCCCACCCACACAGCCCATCACTCCTTCTAACTCTCCCACTTTCTCTCCCTCTGCACTTATTTTCTGCCCCTGCTGTGGTTTTGAATCCCTCCAGCTTGTCAAGAGGACTGCACCGCATCACGCATTACAATTCACTACAGCTTTGGGTGTGTGGGGGGAGGGGGGGTGTTGGGGGTGTATTTTCAGGGGAGTTACCATAATTATATGACAAAATGCTGCAAATCTCACAGGGTGCCGAACACAGGAGCAGGGGTCAGGGGACAGAGCACTTTCGGCGGGGTAATTTGTAAATGTCATTCAGGTGGGCTCCTCTGTCAAAGCCCGGTATCCGCAGCAGGCTTTCTCATGCAGATTTCTAGAACCGGAGCTGCCAATGCTGCTTAATTCTGCTGACCTCCTTCGCAGTATTATCTAGTACTGCTTGTGTAATCATCAAATATATGTTTAAAAAAACACTGACTGCGTTCATGAAAAATATTTTCATAACCGTGTTACAAAATGCTTTTTTGGTTTAGTAATTTTTGTCTCTAAATTGTCCACGTCACATTATATTCCAAAAATGAAAAGAAAAAATAAAGTCAACTATTAGGACCCTTAAGATTTTTTGAATTGTGAAATTATTTACTGGACAATCATGTTACCCTCAACTGTCATTGCTGTAATGTGAAACACTCATTCCCATTCCCAAAAGTCTCATCCCAAATATTGTAAAAAGACTAAAAATAATAAATAAAAAAGACTAATATCAAAATCTACAGAATGTATACATCATTATTTTATTTTGTATTATCATTATTATTAACAACAACATCAGTTAACTCTAAATACTATAATACATCTGAAATCATTTTATTTTTTACTTTTTTTAATAATTATTATTATTATTATTATTATTATTATTATTATTATCATCATCATTTTATTTATTTTTTTAAATACCAAAAGTCTCATTCCCATTATTCTAGAATAAATAAGACTAAAAATAATGCATACAAAAGACTAATATCAAAATCTAAAGAATGTATACATAATTATATTTTGTATTATTATTATTAATTATTATTATTATTATTATTATTATTATTATTATCATCATCATCATCGTCATTATTATCATTATGATTATTGTTGTTATTGTTGTTAATAATAATAATAATAATAATAATAATAATAATAATAATAAATCAAATCCCAAAAGTCTCATTCCCATTATTGTAAAATAAATAAGACTAAAAATAGTAAATAAAGACACATCAAAATCTAAAGAATATATACATTATTACAGATTTTATTTTGTATTATTATTATTATTATTATTAGCAATTAACAACATTGATTAATTCCAAATAATATAATACATCTGGAATCATTTTATTTTTTTATTTTTTGTTATAAATAAATGTATTATTATAATAATAACAACAACAACAACAACAACAACAACAACAACAACAACAACAACAACAACAATTATACCAGATGTATTATAGCACTGGGAATTAATTGTCCTAACTATAAATTTAAAAAAAATTCTACAAGTCCTAATAGTAGATTACATTTTTGTTTTTGTTTTTCTTTTAGCTTTGGATCGAAATGTGACCTGAATATTTCCTGACAATTCAAGGCATTTACCCTAATACTTATTTAATGAAGAGGAATATGACTGTCCCGATAAAACATATTTTAATCTATGCTATAAATTTAATTTTAAAATAAATAAATAGCAACTAAGCATAAATAAATAGATACATAATAAAATACATTTGTCAGTTGTGTTCTGTTGGTACCCATTTGACCACAAACAGAAACAACATTACTATACTGGATCACGTCACAATTCTGAAACGTCTACAAAAGACGTTCAATCTTCAATAATATTCATCTACTGGGTTTCAATCAACTCAGAGGAACACGTTAAAGGAATTTAAAAACAATAAAGATTACATTTCATGAGGGTTCAATTAGGCAGTGACAGTATCGTCCGTAGTATAAATATTTCATCCAATGTAACTGCTGTTTGAGAAACAAATTGATGTCCATTGCATGGACCAAGACAAAAAAAACTTCTATGTAAAACATTCAGTGATGTGTAATCGTTCTTTAAGTGTTTGGCCACAGAAGCCAGTTGAGACAGAAACAACATGAGGTCAGACGCTGGCTATATGTTTAGGTGGCTGTGAGATGACCAGAAACCGGCTTCAGAATGTGTTACTTCAATCTGAATAATCACAAGAGAGCATTCCAGACCCAATCGATGCACTATCACTATTTTCCTTTAAAAGAGCCGCCTCATTTTCCCTCAAGTGGGCTATCAGCGTTGCCTCTAACCCATACATTTCAAGGCCTGGCCGAAGTTTCCATCTCATCCCTCCCCTCTCTGAATTCATTTCAAGGCTGTAGCTCATTGCAGCCTTGCTTGCGAGAGCTTGCAGGTTTCTCCAAGACACTACGTGCTTGAGACAGACACTTACTACCTATGATGCTGAGGTTTTTTAGGATACAGTCAAAGCCTCAAGGACTGCGACATTGCACAGAGTGGATGGTTACACAATGGATGAGCAACTGGAAGGCTTTCAGAAGCACTTCCCTTAAGGTTTTATTGAGGAACGGGCATGAAGTGATGTTCGGTGATGTGGTTCATTATCTACATGAGAATCCTTGAGTAGCAGATCCTATAACCTCCATGATTCACGGTCTCCACAACAGAACAGCAAGCTGTTGTGTTTACATAATCTCAATCACTATCCACTAAACAAATATTAAATGCAAGCACTATTCAAGCCAGGAATTCAACCAAAATATGAAACGCAATGTCCAGGTAGATGTATAGTTGCATCCAAGAAAACAAGCAGTGTACAAAAGATTTAATGAGAGCAAGAGAAAACCCTGACCTGATATGAATATCTAGATTTTATATAAATTACTTCAGAGGGAAAAAAAAAATCTGTCTTGCTTTTTCTAGGATCAACTGTAGAAGGTCCTTTCTATCAAAATAACAACAAAAAATATATAATTTGAAGATTATTTATTTTATTATTACATTTACATAAGCCAAAAACAGCTTTCATTTTCTTTTTATTTTCTATTTTATTTACCAGCAAACAATGTGCAATGTGCTACCCACTGCTTTAGAGTAGAAGTTTGTGGCATTTGGACCAAGCAGACACACAATTTTTATTAGATTTAACAATCAGTCATTAGATTAACAAATAGTCACAGACCCCTCACTCAATACACATATTGGGTGCCAGTATGTCTGTGAATGACTCCAGGCCCCTGGTTACCATGACAACCAGGACATTTCAGCCACACCAGATAAACTTTATGACCTAATGGCATGTTGAGAATTCTCCCTCTCACCATCTTTGAACCTTAGGAAAGACATTATGCCATAAAAATGGACTCTTCTCTAATTAATTCATAGAAAAACCTTTCTTTGAATGAACACACATATCCTCTTCAGGTCATTGTGTATATTATTACTGTTCTTGTATATGTTCTTGTGTATTGTATACTGTTTTATGCATGCTTACGGATAGATCACTAGTTAATATCACCTCACTTGGACCATGTTTGGTCTCTATCAATTAGTCTTCGGATGATCTAAATGACAGTGTATATTACATGTTGATACCTATGCAACATATTAGTGTCCTAAGAATCTTTAGTAGTTTTTGCATTAACCCCAGGCAAATTACATATGCAAATTACCATGTTCAGAGACAAAATGTCGAAAACTTTCCCTCCAAAAGTGAAAGTCACCATTGGCTCTTTGACACCCCAGAGGTGTGACCTCTATATCAGATAAAGCTCTCACATCAGTGACCCGCCTGCCAGTCTGCGTTTCTTTTAGATCCTAAGAGGATGAGAAGGATGTGAGCTCCTCAGCAACCCTTAAGTTTTTGCGCCAGGCCTTGCGGCCTTGACTTTCCATTCAACCAAAGATCCTCGTATCTCAGCAGATCTCTTTCTTAGCTTTTTTTTCCACTTTCTACCTGGGAAGAAACTCCCAATTACCACCGAGCCAGAATAACATCTTTTGGAGTTCATCACCCTTCAAACCATCAGAACTTTCATCCGAGACTGCATCCGGACACTTGTTCAACGACCAAGGTAATGCAAGTATCGTACATTTAACTAAACGAAACAGAGGTTTAGTATAAGCTATAGACCCCGTTATAAATGGCGCTGATGGTTTTACTCAGGTGGTTAACTGACTCTTTCCATAACTGCATTCTCTGGTTTCTCTAATGGCTTCATTCATCCACGTTAGCTCCCCTTTGTATGTACGCATGAGTGTATGTTTATTTCGTTTGTTTGTTTAGATTAGTTATGTGTGTTAGCCTTTAGTTAATAAAAGTTGTGTGCACAAATTTCATGAGTTTCTGGTTCTGCCTTGCAAATTAATGTCTCTTTATGATTTTGACCTTCGCTACATGCTCTAATGCATTAATAGGAAAGTATTTTCTGTGGCCACGGAAATATCCTTTCTTAGAGTTGATATGAGCTTACACTGAATGTTCGCTGGATGAACAGATCAGTTGATGGCAATTTAATTCTGCTACAATTATTACTGTCAGCCGATATAAATAATTGTAATTAATCATAATTAATTGTAATTATTTATATACATTTCCCTTTTGAGCTGATTTGCAACAAGTTAAAATCACTAAAATAAAAAATGACGATTAAAAAGAAAAGTTTAGACTTTTTACTTTGTACACGCAGGTCGCACATGCGCATTGAATTTGTTTTGCAGAAATCACACTCAAAAAAACTGATTTTTAATGATTTTTCAAAATACTTGGTTAAAATGAGCAGAAACAACTAATATTTTTTATTTATTTATTTTTTTTTTTTTAAAGTTTACGTAACTTATAGCCAAGCTTTGGTCTAAAAGAGTTCAAAAATATTTGTTTAAGGTCATAACTTATGGGGAACAATAGAGCAGACACTGGACATGGATGAAGCTTCCTAAAGCGCATGTGTCGACCGCCCGCGTTCGCGCACAACATCAAAAGGAGTACCTGTATACTTTGAAAGACTACGCATTCGCTAGCATATGCTACAAAAACGAAGTATACTTTGGGCTTAAATATTAACTGGTAAGAGGTTGAAGCAAAGTAATTACTGTATACTACATTTATAATCCATAAGTTATTTTATAATCCAATAGTTATTTTATACTTCCTGCACTTATAAAATACAATTATTCATGTTAGTATTATAAAAGTACATTTAACATCAAAAAACAAATATTTTACCAAAATATGTTTTAGTCAGAATAATTGCATTCACATTCTATTGCACATGTGCATGCCTGCACCCGCTCACTAAAGTCTGTGAAGTATAAAGCTGGAATGAAATAAAAATTCAGCTATTTTTAAATGCATGTTCTAGATCTTATTATGAACTTATGATTCATTTGTGGTATTATATTTAAGTTAA
The DNA here is from genome assembly GCA_039654775.1 of Spinibarbus caldwelli. Taxonomy (NCBI): domain Eukaryota; kingdom Metazoa; phylum Chordata; class Actinopteri; order Cypriniformes; family Cyprinidae; genus Spinibarbus; species Spinibarbus caldwelli. Next base: position 11,508,114 of record CM077253.1, on the reverse strand, counting down.
TTATTACTTTGTTTAATCAAAATGTCCTAACTGGACAGACTTTGCTCTAGTGATCAATGCAAAACTGTATGTACTGTGATGTATGCACCAATCATTTATTCCTCATAAACCCCACCAACATCTCACAGTCCCATCAACAGCCAATACCTAGAACCAAGTCCCCGCCCTACATTTTTTCTTTTCCAAATCTGTTACACTCAGATGTCAGATATATGACACAATACAGAAAAAAAGATCTGTCACTACTCATCACGACTTTAACAAAGACTCACATGCTGTTACAATGAGCAAGTAGGCAATTTACATTTAACATTTACAGATAAGGATATAATCATAAAATGTTAATCAATGGGAAAACATCTCAAATGTTGAAACACTTTTTATAAAGCATTTTCATTTTTAGTCAACTAGAGTGAACAACAGCTTTCCTTTGCTATTTTTTAGGTGCATTTCATACATAGAAATGCATTATTCTCTACTGCAAAGTGACTTTACTGGCTTTCTATGCATGCACAGCATGGAAAATTTGTTGTCGATTATTTTCATTATCAATTAGCTGTTACAGTCCTACATAAGACATTTCTTTCTGTGGTCTTGGCATTCATTGGTGACTTTCATAAATTTGAAATGGGGAAGACAGGCCTCATCAGACTATTTCCTTCAGCAGTGGCTATAATAGGGCCGTGGGTTTTATACTTATTCTGTCTGAGAACAGCGCATTGCAGCTTCCCATCCAAGCGCCAATCATTATATCTAAAGCAGCTGTGATATTCATTACAAGGAGGCACCTCGCCTTGACCATTCTACTCACAGCCAATGGCACAAAAGCCTCCCCTCAATGCCTCGCCAACACTCTCATCTTATGACGGCAATGCAACAAGTCTGTATATATATGCTAACCTGTTTAATTCCATTTAATTTGACTCTCTCCTTTCACTCTCCAACTGCTCCCAACCTCTTCAATGCTAAACAGTCAAAACCTCATTCTGTACGCGAAAACCCTGAGCTAATGAATCGCAAATGTTTTAAATAAAACTTGATGAATTCAATTTAATGAGATTATTTTACAAAACAGATCCACACACAAGCGCTTTGAAGAAATGCTACTGACATGGAATTGAAATGAACCAAAAGGCTGAGAGGTCCAAGGCTAGAGGGTTTTCTCTCTCTTTTTTGCACCACAGGTCTGTCTACGGCCCAATACTGTAAGAACTTAATGCCATCAGGGACCCTGCTATTTGAATGCAGGGGCTTTTTTATCAGGAGCACAAGTGGTGCAGAAAAAATTGCTTGGGATTAATTTGGGTGGTGCCGAACACACAGCTGGGATCAGCGTGTGCAGCTTTCTCCACCCGTACTCGCGATATGCTGGGGTTGCATGGTCTGTTTATTAACGGTGACTCTGCTCCCATTGAGGGGCTGAGACTGGGGGGCTGGAATCAGTGATGCAACTTTAAAAGGCATTTAGCCAATAATAACATACATGTACAATACGATAAGGAAATTAAACCTTTTTGGCCCCTCTCATCTTTGCAGCCACACCTAAGAACAGCCAGTCCCCCTCTCCTCTTTATCCATGTCCAATGCAGAGCTCGGCTGTATCATCTCAAAACATGCAGGATCATGCGTTCATGTGTGTAAATAAGGTGAAAGCGTATTACGACTGTGTGTGAAGAATCAAAGCATCCATTCCATGATACAACCCTATTGGGGATGTGAATGTAAATGCATGCTATGTTGTGGATGTTTTATTTCTCGGTTATACCAAACTGTTTCTGCGGGGTGCAGATGGGTACTGTAGTTAATGGACCAGGACTCTGAGGCATGGCTGCATTTCATTCGGCCTGACCGTAGCACTTTTACAGCAGGAGTAGACGGTAGGCTTTGAGCAATGTTTGTGGTTGGCTGTTCGTACATTTAACTTAGTATCTCAAAGCTGATGATGGTGGACCCACTGTGGAGGAAACGGCTTCTTGGGTTCAGCTGTAACTTCTGAATGTACTCTTCCTTTAGTGCAAACCATACAGTTACTGTAAGTGGAGACGATGACTATGGTTGAGTGATATATACATGATTTTTATTTACTAAACAGTAAAATTTAGTATATTATTTATTTACTTATTACTTATTTATTTATTTAATCATTTGATTCAATCATTTGTCCCTATGTTCATTTAGTGATATTAGTAGAAATACTGTAAGGGGAATGAATGAATTAATTAATTAATTAATCAATTAATTAATCAATTAATCAATTAGTCAATCAATGTTTTCACACAGTATCTCAGAGCTGAATATATTTTTTTTAAATCCCCACACCATTGTCACTAAATGAACAAGGACAAATCATTAAATCACATGATTAAATATGTTGACATATTATACAATATAACAAAACTAAATAAATAAATAAACTTTAAACATACAGTATATATATATATATATATATATATATATATATATATATATATATATATATATATATATATATATATGAGATAAATTATTATAATAAACACCAATATTTAGCTGTGTACCAACAGAGACTTCTGTGAACTTATACGAGTGAATGCAAAGAAATTGCTTAACTGGACAATTTTGAATAATTTAATTAAAACTGAAAAGTGAACTGACTCACATAAATGGACCGAGCTTACCAACTTCTAAAGAAAACACGTATATATTGGATCCGGGCAGCTCTTGAAGTGACAGCAGTCTAATATTCCTGCTGTCTGTCATTCATGTTAATTATTCAGCAAAAGAGAGAAAATCTCTCACTGTTCTTAACTAAATCAACTTTTGTAACTTTAATAAAAAGAAACATACATTTAATTTACACGGCGAAGAATATGCAGTGTTTTTATACATTTGATTACTTTATACAATGCATGTAGCATTTCTTATTTATTTGTTCTACTGCAGTTTGACCCACAACATTAAAGATACAGCAGTATATTTGATTGTACACATGGGGTACTTTTTTATCCCTGTGTGCACCAAACCCATCTTGAGTGTTTGCTGCTAAAAGCTCTTTTTTTAGTTTCATCTGACCATAGAAGTCAGTGCTATTTGAAGTTCCAGTCGTATCTGACAACTGAATATGCTGGAGTTTGTTTTTGGATGAGTGAGGAGAATTATTCTTGAAACCCTCCGGAAAAACATGTGCTGATGTAGGTGCGGTTTGATATATTTTTTAGAGGTTTTCTGACCCCAAGACTCAACTGATCTCTGCAGTTCTCCAGCTGTGATCCTTGGAGAGTCTTTGGCCACTCAAACTCTCCCCCTCACCGTGCATTAGAATCATATAGACACATGTCCTCTTGCAGGCAGATTTGTGATATCTTTAGTTGATTGGAACCTCTTAATTATTACCCTGAGGGTGGAAATGGGGATTTTTGGCTGGACAATTTCATGTTCCTAGTCTCCCTGGTGTGATAAAAAAAAATGCAAATATGAATGGGAATATACTTCAGAAATATTTTAATCATAAGAATTTCTAGGGGTACCAATAATTGTGGCCATTGTGTACTAGAGAAAAATATTTATTTCCTAATGTGATTTTCCCCCACTTTCACTTTTTTTACTTCAATTAAAGGTTAGACTTTTTTTTAATTTTTGAAATGAAAGATCAAATGGATAAACAATGCAGACTTATTTACACAGCCTTCTTTTATCATATTTACCAAGGGTATGAATAATTTTGAGCACAACTGTATGTATATGTATATGTGTATATATATATATATATATATATATATATATATATATATATATATATATACATATATATATATATATATATATATATATATATATATATGTGTGTATGTATATATATATATATATATATATATATATATATATATATATATATATATATATATATATATATATATATTATACAATATGAATATTTATAAAATGTAATGATTACATTTTATTTTATATTTTATAAATTATTTAATATAAAATGTGTAATAAATATCTTAATGGTGTGTATCCTTTATGTTCTAAAAGCAGACAAGACTTCCAGTTTTCCATTTTGGTCTAAAAAAAAAAAATAAATCAAATTAAAACTTTGGCTCAAACCTTACACCTCTCACTTCACACCTATACCTTTATAGAAATTTCTACACAAAAAAACAAACTTTCACTTCTGCCGCCTAATAGAATGTAAAGATATGTGAAACAACAACATGCTTCCAGTTCGAATCACAGGAAAGCTCTACATTCAAAAAGGTGGATAGTATAGAGCCCAAAATAAATCTAACCAACAGATCTGGAAAAGAAAAACGTGTTAAACGGAGAAAAAGAGGCAAATTGTAAAAGTGATGTGGTGAAAGTTAAACAATCCGAGCAGTTTGCGAGCACGGCAGCGCATGAAGAAACAGGAAACGTTGTGTGCATTGGATTTAGTAAATGTGTCTGAAAGCAATCAAACAATGTCCGGACCAATACCGGCCTCATCATGATAAGAGGCAGCCGTGAGGCTGAGTGGCTAGCAGGCAGCTCTCTAATCAGAGGCCGGACCGCCGTAATTGCCTGCTACAATCTATCTCTGCCACTGCCGGCTCCATACTTTCCGTAGTATTAGAAGGCTGCCCAGTTCATTTCAATACGCAGCGCGCCGTCAAGTGAAATTGGCAGGGTAAATAGGAACCGCTGTTTATTTCCTGCTTCCTTCTGTCGTACTGGGGCCAAACACAGAGTAAAAGAAAGTGCCATTAGCTCGGGCAGAATCCACACAAACCGCAGAAATTACTGTCAGCGGGCAACCCTCCGCAAGCCACAAACAATAGACGGCATCCAAATTAAAGCACAATAAATCACAATGTGTTTAGCTGCGCCGAGCCCGCCGGAGTCTCATCACTTTATATGCGTGCGTGCGCGTGTGCGTTTCGCGTTTCAAGGAGCCGAAGGCCTTGAGCACCGCGTGCTGTGGCGGAAAAATAGGTCTGGTGAAATCTTAGGTCATTATCAGGAGGCACATACGACAATTCACCTCACACTGCTTTTAAACGCTCTCTTGAAAATAAAGCGTGCCAAACAAGTGTAATGGCTTACAGAGAAAATAAGATAATAATAGTGAATGGTTCTGGGTAAACAATGAGGTTTTGTTACTTGTATTGTTGTCGAAGCAAATTCGGCTCATTGTGTGCATCGCTAAGCCAAAGAATGGATTTTCTGTCTGGACATATGTTTTCTGCCTTGTCAAGAAAAATAATAACATGCTGAAATGTTAACTAAGAAACATACCAAACAAGTACACTTTGGCATCACATTCTCAGTCTGATGGAAGTGTTGGTTTCAGATAACTCCTGTCTGAACCGATCTATAAGGACAACAAGACAACAAAACAAATGACACAGTTCATACAGAGGGGTGCGAAAGGTCAGTGCAATCACTTTGATATTGTGTGTACAATCACAACATTTACTCGCCGCATACATCCCAGTCACTGATCTTCAAAAGATCTGTAATTAAACAGAGTAATTAGATACCTATACTTGTGTTCAGACACCTTCAGAGGTCTGACGTAATTAGTT